>JACDOX010000056.1:64236-131917 GCA_014549065.1 Cardinalis cardinalis
AAAMAMAMAMAMAMAMAAAAAAATCCAAAAATTTRTTAGGGTGGCAAGTCATAGAGAAYATGGCAGAGGTAGAAAAAGTACACAGGAAAGAAATTTCAAAGATTCAAAGATTAATTTGAACATGAGGAATGGTATTTCTAATAAATTGTGCAGGTGACAACTGAGCAGATTTTGGTAAAAGAGATCTTCATAACACAAGCTATTTATACTCTCTCAAGTCTCATTCATTCCTGTAAAGGGGCATCTAATTTTTTTTTGCCTCTGCCTAGTTCCAGGCTTTTCCCACCACTTTCTTCCCACCTGCCTTCTGCCAGGAATGAGGGACAATTTCTAATAGGGCAAGGAAACAAAATGATGGTAGGAAAAGAAGAGGAAGAGTCAAATGCTTCTGGGTCTTTACTCCAGCCCCACAGCCCAAAATTTAATGCACAGTCCAAATGAATGCAAAGAAACATTTTATGAGAAAATGACAAGGGATTAAACCCTGTGTCCAGCATCACATTAGCAGGACAGAAATCATTCCCTCAAACTGAGATGAGATAGCAAAGAACCTTACACTAAAACTGCCTTGTGAACACATCCCCTAGAGGTAGGCAGCTCTAAGTTGGATAACACTGAAACTGAAAATACCAACAAAAAATTCAGCYTGTTGTTTCCAGGTGCCTCACCCAGGAGCAGCAGCTCCTTCTTCCTACTAACAACCTATAGAGCAAGGTCTGGCCCTGATGAAAGAAGTCAGCCTTTACTGTAGGCTTTGTGATGATATCCCTTAGTAAATTGGATTTACCATCCTGCACCCTTCTTCTCAGGAAAAAAATGGTGATTATATCTATTAAAAAAGCAGGCTCGGAAAGCTTCCCTCTTCCCTTCCTGAGGAAAAGCAAAACCTTAGCAGCTAAAAATAAATCAAAACCTGGGGAAATGAGAAATTGAAAAAGAACAGAGAGATGAGATATATTTAGGTTTTTGAAGATCATGAAAGAACAGACAYGCCAGGTACAGAGGTTACCACCAAAAAAATCAAAACAGCCCTGGGAGATGAAGACTGTGGGTTTAGGCAGGGGAATTCAATCTGCAGCCCAAGTCTACTTRATCAGATATTAAGGTGGCAAAGTCCAAAATCAGAATTTCTAGCTAATAAAGCAGAGCCACACACCAGTTTCAGGTCAAACATAAACACGTATTTTTGCTAAATAGTAACAAAAATGTTCTGGAATTAATTAAAAGACAAACTAGCTGCCAGTCTGAAAAGAAGCATGTAGAAAAAACAGATTTTTCTTCTGCTCACAAAAGTTTTGCAGTCTTTTGATTAGTCTTCTGTGAAAGKAAAAAAAGCCTTTTCATTTAAAATTTAATAACTTTCTCATATATAATATGCTACAATCTGCTTGCACTGAAATTTATGGCTGACCTTACCTTTGCAATCTTGCCAAAAGGTATCTATCTGAAGATTGGAGATACACTGCTTCTAATATTTCCTTAGATTGTTGGTCCATTTTATGCACAATCCAAAGAGCTGTATTTCCAGTATCGAGGACAATCCATTATACTGTCCTTTGTCCTCAGTATTTGTATATAGTTATTGATAACTTTGTGTACCACGAGCAAATATTTGCTTTTGACTCTCATATTTTTAATTTTTTTCTCTAACAGAGACGCTTTTGTTTGTGTACAGCCAGTTCCTGTCAGGCAATGCATGATAAGCATCACCTCTTGATCCTGTCCTGAACAACATCAATAGTAAGGCCAGGGCTGTATCAATTATCTGCAGAGGAGATGCCTTGGCCCACTACAGCACTTCCACTGCCCACAGCTCCCAGCCAAGGGCAAAGACAGAYGCCTGCTCAGCTCCAGGGTGATAGAAAGTCACATAGCCATGCTCAACCCCTGYTTCTGCAGCTCAGAGAAGCTGAGTGCTCATGAAATTATGAATTTGACATAGTGCTTAGGAGTATCTAGCATGTGGCATTCCAAAGTTATATTTTCAGTGCTTCAATCCCTAAAAAGTAAAGGAGTTCACTACTGCTGTCCAGCTAAGGGCAGAATAACTTACTTGTCTCCYCTTTAAAATCTCACTCAGATTCATATTATTGATGTAGAAATATTTTTACTCCAGCTGAAACTCTACAACCACATCCACACCTTTGACTCCAGCCAGCCATTTACAGCCTGCGTATTTTCATTCCTGAGGGATGTTCACAAAGTATTTTTCTTTTTCATTTGCCTCCACCCAGTTAACATTGTTTTCAGTCCTGRTGCAGCTCCAATGCAGCTCTCCACTAACTGATCAGCAGGGAGCACAGGATGATGAGCCAGTCAGTCAGGACGGCCAGGCAGGCCGGCCATGTAGCAATAATGATACACCTGCTGCTGAAAGCCACAGCAGTGAGGAAAAACAAAGTTTGCTGACTACAATGGCGCTGTTTCATTAGTCCCGTTTAAAGACCCAGGTCACCTGCTTCTCTGTAAAAGTTCCAGGTTCAGTGTTCAAGCATGGCCCACAGTAAACAGCCGGTACAAAACACAGCCAAAGGATGAAGGGAAGGAGAACACCCACACATCATCTCCACAGTAGCAGGTAGCCTTTTGCATATTTCAATCAAATGTCAGTAACCCTCTACAAATGTAGAGGATACATATGCATACACAGGGCAATGCATACTTTGAGCTCCTATATATCTGCAGAAAAATGAATAAACAGTGCCAGTGGAAAGCCATAAGATTGTCACCTAGATAAGTTGCATAAATCTAATATTTCAGATCGCTGAAAATAGACTTTGGCTGTTTGATTCAACCATAAATCAGAATCCCTGTTAATCTGGATTTAGAGTGGCTTTCCTGTGCAGTTTTGAGAGTCTCAAAGGAATATACTGTTCACTGATTTATGTACTAGTCTTGCTGAAAAGTTGATTTACCTTTGCTTTCTGCAAACAGTGAATTGCAGCTCACTGGTTTCTCTGAATACGCAAAGCCTGTACTGTATATAAAGGTGGGAGAGTTTGACAGTTTGCAGCTAAGTAAATCACACTGATCCCTGTGTTTGCCTTGAGATTTACAGTGCATGCTATAATCTAGCCCCCCAGTGCAAACCCAGAAAATACAGCCAAATAGGAAAGTGTTTTGTCATCTTTTCATACACTGGATCTTCTTTCATTTATCCATTATCTCAAAATCACTCTACCTAACAAATTCCACTCYGAAAAGCATTACCAGTGACACCCAGAAATGTTTTCAAAATTAATTTGACAACAATCTCAACCAGGATATTTCAGCTCTTGGAACAAATCTTGGGCTTTAAGAAGTTTCCTTTAGATTTCCAGCAATGCTTGCGTGCTTTAATACAAACCACTGCATACATTCACAATTAAAAGAGCAACATCAGTGAGCAAAAACTTCAGGACCTTTCTTATCTGAAAGCAAMAGAACTAGGCTCACCATAGGCATCTCTACTTCAGGGAAAGGAGAAAAAAAGCACAACARGGACCAAACCAACCAACCAACCAGTGGAGAGTAGCAGCATTCACATTATGAATTGCAGTCAGTATTCTCCATACCCATTGCTCTTGCACATTTKATAAGAGTACCATAATATTTATTTCCATGCATGTGATAAAACACAAACCTATGATCAGTTACAATACTATAACAGATATTTCAGGACARCACATCTTCACAAAGTTGTTCAGCCAACCCATTTACGACATTCAGTATTTGCAAATTCAGATTCTTTGCCTACAGAGGTGACCCAGCTGCCACAATATTGCGGATATCAAGATAGCAGATATTTTTCTTTCTGCTGCTCTATTTGACAAACYATAACTTGACACATTCTTCATAGGAATTTTTCATGCTTCTGGAAAGAATTGTGCACCTCGTTGGCCAACTGAATAATGCAGACATATTAGAAAATTGTAGAAAATTATGCTGCCACTGTCACAATATGAAGACAGCATAATTTATAACTCCTTCTCTCCCTCCTCCTTTCATTTTGGCCTGGATACTGTGTCACATATCAAATTTCAAGCCATTTTTCATTTTAGGAGCTAATCTGTTTGGTTACTGGAGTGGAATGACAGAACACACCTGTGATCAAAGGGGAAGGTAGATGGAAAAAAACATCTCCTGAGTTCATGCACATCCATTACCCTGACCTTGCTACATAGTGCTTCATATAGATTTGGTCAATTATTAGACATTTGACAGTTACTTCCAGCACAAAGAAACTATTGAGCAAGTTTGGCATGCATTTTGTTCTTTATTAATTGAAACTGTCTCAAGCAATGACTTGAGAGAGGTCAAATATCTCCTGATAAAAAACTTAAAAATTCTTTCTGTATAAAGGAGCATATTCACAGTGACAAAATCCAGAAATCATTATTCTTTAAGATGGAACAAGACCACCCTCTGCTACCCAAACCAACAGAGTATCAGGACCTTCTTTAGTGAAGAAAACCCAGATTCAAGACCTGGCTTAAACTCATTAAGGGTTTTCAAACCCAGATTAGGCTAATTCAGGGTTTTCCCCWAGGAGCAGTTTTAAGTGTTTCTTTTGTTCCAGTGGGGAACAAAGAAAACCAAATTCTGAGTGCTGCAGTTTTTCCACAGAGATGGAACTTTTCTCACCCAGTCACTTCTAATTATCTTCACTCAGATGATGAGAGCACTGACACATGACGGGATTGCAAGGATTACAAGACAAAGCCAAGGGCCACGATCCCAGCCCTGYAACTGCCTCAGCACTGCGAGGAGGGACAGGGCTGCTGGCACCACACTTCAATGAATGTTTCCCTTATGGATTTCCAATCCAGTTTTGGGATTTCATTCTTTTTTTTCCCCCAAGCTCTGTCCTGACCAGGGAGCATGCTCAAACTAGAAAAAGAAGGAAAATGGTGTAGAAGGAATCACATCTGAGCAGACTGTGAAGAACTTGGTTATCAGTTCATCTCTGGTACACGTTGCTGATTCTGTCCTCTGTTTAATACCTGGGTCATGTTCCCCTTAATGGTTTTCTGGATCAGTAGAAAATAATAAATAAGGAAGAAATAAAGCCAATTCTAGCTGCTTATTTGCTTCCTTCCTTCATTCAGCTGGGAGTGGGAACTAGATGATCTTTAAGGTCCCTTCCAACAYAAGCATATGATTCCATGACTCATTTGAAATAATAAATAATTTGTTGTATCATCTTCCATTGCTACAGAGGCAACTACAGTAGGGCAGAGGGTATTGTAAATTCAATTAATGTCAAAGGTTTGGTAAATTCTTTGAATGGAAACAAATGGGTGCCCTGCTCATGTGACCCACTACAACAACAAGAACAATGACAAAAATCACAGAAATAAAAATGAGGAACTGCCTCCTTTCCTTCTCTCCATCCACTCCATGGAAATATTTCCCATGACTGAGTAATGTAAAATCATCTAGAAAATAAAGGATTTTGAAAACTGYTTCTAGATTAAAAATAAAAGAAATTATCACTTTTCCATCCATTTTAATGAAAGTTATTCAAAATGCAAGGTGTCTGTCCAGACAAAGTAGGAAAGTGTAAATACATTATTTTGTAACTGTTGATTTTCCTGGAAAACTTTGCATTGTTACAAGACACATTTTCATTGTTTCAAAGATAATAGAACCATTTTCTCATCTCTTGGTAAGGTTTTCCCCCRCTGGTATGAGAGTCCTCATCTCTCTTCCCCTGATGGATGAACAATAAAACACATTCATCATTTTTTATTAAGGATTCGAAAAACAGGTGTTAGAAATTTCAGAGATACTCATTGCAAAATCATTATACCATYTTTACAAGCAGAAAACATGATTTTCCAAATGCCATCCTATTCCAGTAGCATGAGACACTGGCACCCAACACAAAACCAGCTACAACACAAAACCAGCAAGCCAAATAAAATGGCACTCCCAGTAATAAACAGTGTGCATGTGCTCAAAGGCAAACTTGTCTCATTGTGGGAAATAGCTACAACTCTACAGCTAGGAGAAAGTAGGTTTTTTCCACTACCCTCCAATATGTCATAGGAATGTTTCCTCTAAAACAGCATAGAAGGCACCAACATGGAGGTATTGGACAGCATACAAAATTCTCAGTTGCCCTCTCTCAGTGATCTGGTGTGCAATGAAACCCAAGTACCACACGGCTCATATTGTACCTCCAGATTCAGGACTGGATTCTGCCCCAAGCAAACCCATGGGATTCCCATGGCTTTACAGAGAAATGGAACCCATGGCTTTACAGAGAAATGGAAAACGTAAGCTTTAACCTACATATTTTGTTAGCTAGAAAAATTCTCTGAACATCCCCTTAGCAATAAGGTCAGTGGTTTTGGAGATTGCTTTTTTTGCAATTGCAGAGGTGTCTGTAAACTGATAACAGTTTATGCAAAATTAAAAATTTGCACACCCTGAAAGCATATTAGTCAAATATCTGCAAAAAACCAACAACAACAAAAGAAAGAAAACCAAATGAAAATAGACTTTCTGTGTTGGAAACATTTTTGCTAACCAATTTCCATTTTCATATGCTCTTCTTATATCTACTTCTAGCTAAAATCAGAAAAAAAAATAGTATAACTTATTATTCTTTCAATACCTCCGCCTTGTTCTAAGATAGGAAGCTTAGTCAAACACTTGAGCAATTCTGAACAGAAMGAACTGTTGAGCTCTCACCTCAGATTTTTCTGGGAAAAAGATCCTAGTTTGTCAAACTCAAATTTATCAGTTTTAAGTTTGAAATTTACCCATTTCAACTGTAGCAGGTATCTGAGGGTGAAAATAGAAAGTGGAAAGTGAAAAAGGGGAGAAGGGAATCCACTTAACTCTTCAGAAGGCAGCATAACACCATACTCTCAAATGCCATGAATCTATCACCCTCAGACCCTGTAATTACAAAACCAAACAACAGGAAGATGATAAACAAAAAGCATATATTTCAAAAGCTGTGATAACCCCCTCACATTAGGCTAGGGCTCAACACTCTTRAAGTTTTCTACTCAGCTTCATGCAGAATGGGTTCAACCAGGAGCCAGGGGAGGACCATTGTAGCCAAGGCGCTTTATCTTTCATTAAATGCAGAGCTTGGTTTTAGGAAATAGCCATTTTCCAGCAACATGTTTTCACAGGGAAAATTCCCAAAATTATATTCTTAAAAGAAAACCAGCCTCTAGATCAGAAACCTAGATTAAATAACTTGAAGACATTTCCAAGAAACATCTGTTTCTTCCACATGAGTTTCCAAGTCTGTCCTCATCTATTCCTTCCTAATCTTCTATAGCTCTGTTGTTTGTTTGCTTTTCTTGTTAATGAGCTAGAAAAACCCTTTTCAGCTACAAAAGAATTGCAAAGGAAAAGAATACTCAATGGCATAAAGGATGACTTTCTTAGAGCATCACAAAGATTACAAAGACTGAAAAACACTCTGCGCTTGCTGATGGAGGGGCTGTAAATGGGAAGATATGCAACTCACCTTGTGGCTTGTTTTGAGGCCAGAAARTAGAAATATTAAAATTTCTAATGCTGGCACGGTTCATAGGCACAAAAACACTACAGCAATACCTGTGGAGAGACTTGAGCTTGTTCTGCTTGCAGTCCCAAGCTGACAAGAATCCCACAGCTGTGGTTAGCAGGGCACCAACCCAAGCAAATAAAGCGCAGCTGAGAGCAGAGCGTGTTAGTCTAGGGCCGRTGCCACGCTGGTTTGTTAGACGGCTTCCAGTCCGGTCAGAGCATGCTCACACMTTCTTGTGAGCGATTGCATGGCCTCTGCTTTAGACAGATACAAAAACATAACATAGGAGCTTAAAAGTCTTCAGTTTTGTAGACACACACAAAAAGTTAGAAAGGSCTCTGCAAGCAGATGTGCTAAGCTCTCCCCATTGGTGGGTTRCGCTCATTCCAGGTTCAACATCCCGACCCAACAGGTGCTTCTTCCCATGGAAATGTGCCTCAGTAGAAAACTAAAAATGCTGCAGCCAGACAAAGATTTGGGGCTAGTTAAAACCCAAAAGGTTTCAGGCATGTATTTCACAAAAGTGATCTACTATTTCAGGTTGCYGAAAAAAATCCATGGAAACAAAAGACATTAGCAAGGTAAAGCCACTAGTTAGTCTCGTGAGATCCTTGTATGGTACACTGAGGAAGCTCACTGAGGTGCTCATGCTGTGGAATGTTGCATGTAATGATGTAACGTGGTGTTATGATATGCTTGTGGCATGTTTACAGCTGACCTCTCTAATACGGTGTTTTAGAGGAGAGAGGGCTGCAGTGGAGATGAGGAATGGAAACTGAGAAAACACCTGTCATCATTCACCCTTTGGAGGTTAATACCACTTGTCTGAAGTACTCAACTCTAGTTTGAAAGAATGATTAATAACCTGCCGTGTTTTTGATAGGAGTAAGAGCTGCCATGATACTGCTTCACAACTTAAACTGCTATTGCTCTTCTGAAACCTTCTTTGATTTCAGAAAATTTCTCAGACAGAAGCCTGCAAAGCCCAAGATAGATAAAAATTGATATGAGTATCTAAATTATTATTATTATCATTGTCTGCTTTGGATAACTTTCTTCACTGGCAATCTGGTTTATGGCCTGTAGGAAACACAGAATCTTTCATAATTTTCTTTCAAAACAAAATTAACAGCAAAGGATTAGAGTATCTATAAATTAACACAACTGCTCACATTTCACTGCCAACAAAAAAGGCTGCTTYATTCTTTACTGTCAGGTCTCTCACACCTCTCATATTGGAAGGAGAGCAAAGAGAAACTGCCCAGACTGACTGGATCTCTGAGGCAGCTGTCGAGTGAGCAGGTGTGCAGGTCTCCAAACTGATGCACTTCAAGCTGTCTGCTGACATCTCTATGGCAGTGTGAGAGTCTGAATGTTGTAGTAATGCAAGKCAAGATCATTGAGAAAGGAGTATTTTTTTCCTGCACCTGGTTTGATGGATGTAGCCTCACAACTCTCAGACTAAATCCCTCYGTATGTGCAATGCATGGAAAATATCTACAGAGGAGTGCACTGCACRTGTGACTACACCACCAAATTGGGATGTGGGAACTGCAACAGGCTCCTGAGCAAGAGCAAATTCCCCAAGCTTCTCTCCTCTCCTCAGTAAAGTGCAAAGCATAACCACACAAGTGCTCCCCTTACCTGCAGTATTAGGGGGGAAAATATATTGTGTGTCCACGCAACAGGTGCTAAATATATATGTCATGATTTATTGTCACAGCATGTGAATACTGCACAAGATTTAGAAACCATCTCAGAATGAATTCCCAAAGCCATTAACTGTCAAACTCTTCACACCTGCCAAGTCCAGACCCCCAGAMTAATTCATAAGCATTCAGCAACTTCCCTCCTCCCCTGGGGACTTACTGTTATTTCAGCATTAACTTCACTGCCTGCATGAGTATGATTGAGATCAATCTGTCTGATTCTCACAAAAACCTTGGTAAAGAAGGGGCACAGGCTTCTTATTTGGCATCAATCAWATGTCAAGAATGAGATTTCTTTGACATTTACACAATGCCCCAGATTGAGAGATATTCATGGGATTTGAAAAGCAAAGGTTTTGTTGATATTTTTTCTAAATTCACTAAGGTAAAGGYATGTTTGCACCACCCATAGCTGGAGTGACAGCCCTGTGCTGGACTTTGCTTGCATGCATTCTTCCCATGCCATATCCCTGCCTAATAAAAACAGGTAGGCCTTAGCCCTGGTCTCATGTACACTCATTTTCACTGGGTGGTTATGCTAGTCAAAACTTCTCTTACTGTCAAGTGAAAGCAGAAATAGATTCCATCTCTATTTTTCATATTTAAAAGAAGGGTGGGGAAAGGTACTCTGTTGAAAAACACCAAAAGCTCCAGMTCAAGATCTAATCTGATAATTTAGGTCATTTCTAAAAAGATTAAAATAAAATAAAACAAACCAAGTAAAACAACTTACAAAACCCCCCAACAGATAGATTTGTATTTCTTCTACAAGGTCTAATTGTAGTGGCCTTCCTCATGAAGAAAAAGGAAAAAATCTGTGAGATTTCCATTATACACCATTTCACTTTGGCAAAGGTTTACACCTTCCTTTCCTCCAATTTTCTCCTTTGCAAATTGTGATCTTCAAAATTTTTGTATAGAAAATAGGTAAAAAATAATTTGTTCTACGTGGTATTCCATTAGTCCTGAACTAAAGTCTTTTTCATTTTAGACTGGATATCTTTATTAAAAAAGCAATATCCACAAACATTCARATTTTTGGTGAGAGAGACCAATTTTAAATTTTGCCTGCAATTCTGGAAGAAAAAAACTTAAGCATGGAGACCTTTACTCCTTTGTAAACCTGTTTAATAAACCCTAATATCAATGTACTTTCTTCTACTAATTATGATACAGACAATTGAATTTTCACAGTCCTCTTTCTGTTCTGATATTTATGAGGAGCTAAAGGGCTGATTTTTTACACTGCAGATCCGAAAATTACTTTTGGACTTAACACAGTAATTTAAATGCCAAGAATTTAAAGGCCTCACAAATGTCTTGGATTTGTAGTTCATGAAAAGTTTCATTCTTTGAAAGAGTCTCTGAACAGTCTTGCCAGGGAAGTGGTGGTAAAATGGTTTTAGCACTTCTGTGAAAACTGTAGCACAGATGATTAGAGATTATAATACACAGAAGGCCTTAGGAGAGTACATTAGATATTAACAACACTTGGAAGCTTAACTAGAAGCTGGTCAAAGAAAACCAACACAAATCCCTCTTTTCTTTTCCTTTCCCACTATAGTTCAGTCATTTCACACACACAAAACATAAACAAAATGAGAATGAAAATGCTTAGCTCCAGCGTGGCTGTTGAGCTGCCTCAAAGAAGATTAAGTCGGTCTGGTTAACATCACTCATATGACAGAATAACAACTTAACGTTGTGAGGCTCTGCCATGGAATATCCCAGTTTCTGAAACCATTAAATGCTTCAGTATTTCCTAGAGTAACACAATACCTCATGCAGCATTGTTTCTTAATTATAGACTAAATTTTTGTCAGCTTTTTTTTAAGCAAGTTTTTGTRTGTATTTTTCCACTGACCGCTAGGCAAGTCTGCAAGGGTTCAAGGGCTGAATTTCCAGCCTTTTTGAAGACAACACATCATAGCAGTGGTCATATTGGCGGGGCTAAAAGGTTTTCCCTCTGTAGGTGACTGGGGTCCTGCCCTGGAAAGCATTGGACAGTAAATCTGAAATGTCTCTTCAGGGACCCATACAAAAGTTATGTATGAGGAGAAAGGCAGAAAATTGCTATATTAGAAACAGGATACAAAACAAGGGATAGGATTACCTAATTAATTTTCTAAGCAGGAGTCATCAGCTAGTGCCTTGAAATGCTTAATAAATACGTTGCAATATCTGTAAAAAGGTGGGGAAGGGACAAGCCAGCACYGACAGGTGATTTGCTTATTCACGGCTTCGTCCCAGCTACAGCAGACAGACCAYAGCATCACAGAATCATTAAGGCTGGAAAAGACCTCTGAGATCAYGGAGACCAGCTATGTTCACCATTAAACTTGGTCTCCAAGTKCTATATYYACATGCCTTTTGAACACTTCCAGACRTGGAGACTCCATCATTTCCCTGGGCAGCCTATTTCTATCCCTGACCACCCTTTGCATGATGAAATTTTTCCCAATATTCAATCTACATCTCTCCTGGAACAATTTGAAACCATTTCCTCTGGTTCTGTCACTTGCTACCCRGGAGAAAAGACYRACCCTCACTTGGCTACACCCTCCTTTCAGGCACTTGTAGAGAGCAATAATGTCACCCCCGAGCCTCCTCTTCTCCAGGCTAAACACCCTCAGCTCCCTCAGCCTCTCCTCACAGCACATGGCCTCCAGACCCTTCACCAGCTCTGTTGCTGTTCTCTGGACACACTCCAGCACCTCAATGTCTTTTGTGCAGTGAAGGCCCAAAACTGAACACCGGATTCGAGGTGCAGCCTCACTAGTGCCCAGTACAGGGTGACGATCCCTTCCCTATTCCTGTTGGCTGCACTATGTCTGATACCAGCAAGGATGTCATTTCTTGACTTACAGATCAAGAAAACCAGAAACACCATGATAAAGCCAAAAGTAAAACAGAAAAAGCCCACCCTTTTCAAAATGAAAAAATTAAATGAAACCTGGTCTTATATATGACAGCATTTTAACAACCACTTCAGTCAAAAGAGAGAGTGTGAGACATGGTAGGGTGCTTGGAGAAAGCTTTTTGTCCATTGACAGCCAAGAGTGAAGGAAATGTTGAGRACTAACCACATCAGCAAGGATGTGTCAGGATAGAGACAGGTTTAGCCAAGAGGCAGAGCTTCTCCTGTCAAGTAAGTTTGTAAAGCCTGGAATCCATAACATTAGAAAGATGATGGGTAATCTGGGATTAGATTGAAGTATATAGAATATAGAATATGGCTCGGATAGAAAAGACTGAATGGGGCCATTCTTCATTCTGTCCTGGACTCTGCAATAAAGCAGCTAAATATCTATATAAAGTGCAATAAAGCAGCTAAATATCCAGTGCTTCTGCAGAGAGCACTGGTTTAAAATGAGGAGCACACTGTCCCAAAAGATGGAGATGCTGAGGGATAATCAGGATTCTAATCCAGTGAGGTGAAAAATGTGCTGCTATCATTAACAGCAATACTTTTGGAAGAGATGGTACACCCTACTCTTTCAAGTCCAAACCAATTGTTAGATACTGCAATTAAAACTGTGCACAGGCAAGATCAGACTAGCTGCTTTCTGCAAAGTTCATGATCTTCCTTCAGGATCCAACTGGTGGGATTGCAAATGCAAAGCCTGCAAAAGCAAAGCTGAAGCTCTTTTCTCATTGCAGCATGAGGTATAGGAAGATCTTGTGGGAAAAAAAAATCAATTTATAAAGGAAAGTAACTCAAACTCCCACAGTTCTGCTTCAGCTATGTGTTTTTCTGATCTTTTAGTCAGCCTCCCTTTTTAATTTTCCCCAGTGCTCTGAGATGCATAATTTAATATTTCAAATTCATTGCCTTTCTGATCTACATTTATCAGGCACTTTGAAGCCAAGCATAGTGATACCTTTTTAAAAGGATGTGGACAAAAACAAGTGCCTGCACTTCTTTGCTATGCATTTGAAAATTCAKAAGAACAAATCAAACCATTCCTTGTGCTTTAAAATTATCTAGAAATACCTTTGGCAAAAAAGCATTTCTGTGCGTCTGAGAAGAAAATCACTTCATTTAAGAAAACATCTTTAGACAATTTAGCAAGGGCTACTTTGTGTGCCCAAATTCTTCAGAAACTATTTATCAAGCAATAGTTGAAAATAATCATCCAACCACACGCTTACAAAGGAAGGCAAGATTTGTAAGGCAGATAATATCTTTCAAGTCCATATAGCTGGAGAAAGCAGACAAGTTTTCAGGCATRCAAGCCTTTCCCCAGCTCATTTTTTTTCTCATCTTTATAAGCTGGTGTAATAAAATAAACCATTTACATTCCAAAACTATCACAGCTACAACACTGATGCTGATACTCACAAAGCTGGAGACTGAAAAGGCACACTTCATATGGATGTAAGATGCCAGCTGAAAACTCTTACAGCATAGTGGTGAGCAAAAAAACCCAGTAACTTTATCAGCAAATATTCCTACAATAGTGTGTGTGTCAAAGTTCTACCTTAAAGAACTTCCTGGTGGGAATGAAAACCTTACAGGGTTTTTTAGTTTTATTTCATTTTTTGACTGTTGATGTTAATAGGAATGTCCTGTTCAGAGAATTTCAATGCCAAGGAAAAAAAAAAGGCAGGCATAGGGGCGACTGGATGCTGTAGATTCCTCACAGTTATAAACGAAATACCGGAAAACACATCTGGGAGCCACATTGCTAAAGGCTGAACAAAATGAAGTTAATGATCTGAGAGCCAAAGCAGCACTGAGACTGAAGGCAGAGAGAGCCCTGAATATGCAGTAGACCAGAAATGTGAAGCATCATGAAGCATCATCTCTCCATCTGCAGTTGAGAGATTCCAAATTTGCCAGAACTGCTTTCAATATAAATGTATCTGATCTTGTTTACTTCTACCAGACATGCAATGAAGGGAGGCAGAAAAATGCTGGAGAAAACTGTGGCTTTGCTTCTCATATTCTCCTGTGCATTCCCCAACTTAATGCTAGTGCTTCTTGGGTGCCTGCCTTGCTCTTCCCATCAGAGGAAATAAATATAGGTAACAGGACATGCTCAAAAGCAACCTTCAAACCTTTGGAAAAGTCTGGTTTACAGGGAGGCTGAACAATTCCTACATTTGAGGCATCACAGCTCCTTCATTTAGGTATGTTTGGAGAGCAAACCCTAACTGAATGCTTGGAAGTGTCACCCACAAGTTTACTTTCTCCAGTGGATTGCAGAAAGGCTGCTGCTCACTGTGATGCTTATCCACATATGTGTAACTGATGTCAGTGGTGGAAGAAATCATCCCTCATTTGTTCTTGGAAAGTGTCTTACGTAGGTAATTTTACTCTGCATGGGGAATTCATTCATACCTTCTTTTAAAGACCCTGTAAGATTGATTGTTCCTTTTATCTATGGTCTGTTCTTCTTCAAATTCTGTTCTTCATTTCACATGTGAACAGAGCCACGAAAGGAAGGCACTGAAGTGGATCCTGTGTGGTTTCAGCTCAGCTGCACCCTTCACACTGATGTCTCTCACAACCCTTGGTGAGGCTCACCAGGGGTTGTGAGAGACATCAGTGCTACATTTCTAAGGTCACACAAAGAGCTGCACACCCACTGCCTGCTCCACCCCAGCACACCACCAAGGCCACCAAGCTGGCTGCCCTCAGTGCCACAGGGAGGACATCAGCTGCTCAGGAAAGCAGCTCGTTCTGCTGCTGTTGCTGTCTCAAAAGGGCAGCTGCCATCCCTCACCTTGCAAGGAGATGAGTCCTCTCAGCGCCCCAGTCTCACTGGGACAAGGTGGCTGCTCTTCCCATGGCCTCAATGTGCCACGTCCTCCTTGTGCTTTCCAAGGAGCTCTCCAGGCATGAGAGCAGGGCTTGCTTTGCACGGCTGTGTGCGGACTCAATCTGGAAACCGTCTGTCTGCCCTGGCACACGCAGCACCACCGGAGCAGCACTGCCCTTCAGCAAAGGCCTTTCACAAGAAGCTGCCAGCTACTATCATGCCTACAAAAATTGGAGGCTCCCTTCACAAAACAAAGCACATCCAAACTGTGCAGTGAAACCCACGTATATCTGCAGCTATCAATTAGTTAATGGAAAAATTATTTAGCAAGGACCGTGGAAGGGATGGTAAAAACAAAGCAGAGATTGACCGGCTGATTTCCACCAGATGCAGAGACAATTTTGTCAGTGGCTATTCCACCTGCAGAGTAATATGCTGGTTTTGTTTTGTTGAGCTGTTTTCCTATTTGAAGTTCCTCGTGGAAGCAGCAGGTCCATAGAGCATGGCCTCTCATTTTCTTATGGAGCCTTCCAGAACGATAAGGCCCCACAAACTGTATCACTGAAAAAGAAAATCAATAGCTTGAATTTAAAAAAGATTGTTTCATATTTTTTTAAATTATTTYTAAAAAACCAAATTGCCACTCTTGGAATACTTCAGTCAGCACTGCAGAAAYGTAGACAAATTATAAGCCATGWGAAACCAAAGAAAATGTTAAGCAGCTGAAAAGGGGGCTCGGCTGGATAAAAAAATGGAAAGGAGTAGCTGTTGTGTGTACAGTTTAGCTGAGCAATGATGGAGGCCATATGTTAACTGGATACAGGCATCTGTTAGAAATAAACAGCTAGCAGAGGAATAACAAGTTAGGAGAGTAAAAGAGCAACAGTTAGACATAATGACAACCCTAAGAAAGGCAAAATTTAGACTAAACCTCAATTTTTCTTTTTCCATAACAGGTCCTAGGAAGTGGAATATTCCCAGGGTTCTGCATAGAAATACTTTTGCATAGTACACACAGTTTTATTCCCTCTCAAAGTCACTCCTTTTGGAGGAAATAATCTTGCATTTAATCTCAGTAACCAGAGAGAGATTTTCTATCCATAAGCATCATATTCCAGATAAAGGGCCTGTTGGCTGCAGGGAATGTTATTAATAGAAAAAAATGACTTCAAAATATTGTCTGTTGCTTATGTAAGATAAAACCAAAAGCAAGCAAGTGGGGAAAAAAACCCAAGCGTTGGTCTGTTTATCAAACTGGCAAAGCTGAAGTAATTTTGTACATTTTCTGTCCCCTTTTTTATTGCACAGTCCTTCTAGTTTTGGGTGCAGTTTTTAAAAAAAATTCAACTACAGCCCATTGTACCCCAAATGTCATGATATCTTAGCAACAGTATAGACCTGTCTGACTATTTTCCAGCATCTCAGGACCCTCSAGCTGGTATCTCTTCTGTAACTGGTTAAGTAAAAACCAGGTGTGTGTTCTCCTGGGTCATCTCAGTGGATGTACATTTAGGAATGATAATTTCTGGATGATATTCAAACATTCCTCTGGATCCATGTCATTTTGGCARACAGTTTTAGATGCACATACTGACCTGTATCTCTTCATCTGCTCTGTGTTTAGCTCAGCCCTTTTACCACAGCCAGTGTATGGATTTCATCACACAGAGGTGCCAAGTCTCTGCAGAATTAGAAAATAGGAAAAGTGTGTGACTCATCCTGAAGAAGACCAGATGTAATGTTCCCATTACCTGTTACAGTGAACACTCTAGCATTTCAAAACTACCCTGATTTTTAGGGGTTGTACTGACAGATTCATAGCTTTTCATTATCATTTGGAGGAATTGCTCCCAAAAAGCTTTTTTTTCTCTATGGTGGATACACAGGGAAGCAGCCTCAGCAGGTTTCAGCTTGAGCCCACCTCTCAAGTTTATTCTTCAACATCTGCATTATAGCAAGATTCCTCCAATGGAAGCTTCATGAGTTTGTGAGGCTTAACCAAAATACCTAAAAATAAACCAATTGCTAAACATCAAAGCGGTTCTAGAATGTGCTACTCAGCTCCCCAAAGCACACAGAGACACACAGAAGTAAACCAAGGCTTTCTCCATAGCTATACCYTTATGTTCAGCCTATACCTAGGCCCAGGTGTATGGCTGACTATTCAAGTTGACTACTAATGCAATTTATCCATCTCCCTGCCTTTAAAAAAATCCTTCCTCCTTCCTCTGCACCCAGAAGCTTCTCGTGCTGCCTCTGATGCGCCAATTTGATATCATTTACTGATGACTGCACTAAGGAATGTTCTAGCAATCCCTTCCATGACACCATCTTTTTTGCAAGCTTACATTTTCCCTTTCTCTTGGCTTGAAAATATAAAACAGAGGATACCATCCTTCAGTAGTTGCAGGCAAACCATCTGCTCCCCAATGCACAGCAGTTGAAGGCTTCAGTTATTCAAGAACTGCTGACAGTTTATACATAGCTTCCTTCAAAATAAATAGCCATRAGGACAAAGGAAAAAAAAAACAGAGAAGTGTGTCTATCGAGTTATATACATGCATTTCATATGTGATATAATATCTCACAAAGCTGACTTCAGTGACTTACTCAAGAAAAAACAAATGAAAGTGAAAGGCTAAAACAAGTAGTGCAGAAAGCCTTTAATCTGTAAGAAAGGAAACTTACAATACATTCAAATCCTTCCACCAATACTTACAGAATTATCATCTGAACTTTCACAGACTGAAATCACAGAGTCAAGGTACATGAACTGGTAACCATTACATATTATTTAGCCTGGAATCCTGTTTCTCTTGGTGCCATTACATATCTGCAATAAACCAAAGATACCAATTTTCTATGAGTTTGTGGGCACACTTGAAAGTGACTTTGTCTGGCACACAGCAAATCTCCACTTTGTTWATACTCGTGTTTAACCACTGCTGGCTCCAGGGCCACCAGCTTGTCCCTGGGCAGAGATCACAGAAATATTGCAGCTCACATCAAAGCCGACCAGGAGCATGAGACAATCTGCACAATGACCTCATGTAAGAGGGGATATGAGTTCAACTAACTTCATCAGATACCTTTACACAGAGTGCCAGGCCATCTGAGCAGGGATTTTGGCATTCCACCTCRCTGCTGCTTACCACAGCATGACACACTGGGGACCAAAAAAAAGAAAATTATCTTTTTCRTCTATAATGTCTATGAAAAAACCATACAGGACTAGACTCAGAGACTCATAGAATTGTTTGGGTTGGAAAAGACCTTTAAGGTCCTTGAGTCTGAAGTCATATGGTTTATAYGTTATAGTTGCCCAAAGTGGCACCAAAAATTTTCTAAGGTTAAACCACATGTATCACCTGGAGATAAAGTGTATTTGGAAAATGAATAAACCATTAAAAAAAATCCACAGACATTTTCCTTAGTCATTTTATTTTGTGKCATTTGTAATGTGTGATTAGGATGGACTAGCCTGTTGCTGGCTCTGCCAATTTCATGKTGGGGTTGAAAAATACTGGATAGTGTCTGGGAGGGGCACAAGCCCCTCAAACTTGCATTAGTCACAGTGATTGGGTAAGGGGAGCTGGTGGGAGGGCACAGAATGCAGTAATTGCCAGGTAAGYCCTGCTTCTAGTAAGGAAAAATTGCTTATATGTAAAGGCTGTCCCCTGGGATACATTTGGACAACAGATAAGTATTCTGTTGTGGCTGAGGACAAAAGGASTTCCTGTTCTCCTGAAACCTCTGGTATGTTCTGGCAGAGGCATTTCAAGTCCATCTCAACACTATTTCAGCATTTCTTCCACTCTAATTGAAAGAAAGACAAAAATGAGAGAAGACAGCAGTGCAGAAGCACAATCGAATTAAGTGTAATTTTAAAAGAAAGTAGCATTGGAACCTTTTCAAAGTTTGTAATACATTACCATAAATATGTAGTTGTGTAAAAATTAGTGTTCCAGGATGTTCTGAAATAATGGCTAAAGCAATTATCCATGTATTACCTAAAGGTAGTATAGTGGCATTGTTAAATATGATGCCTCAAACTCTCCATTATTAACACCTTCATTTTCTCATTTTTAAAACACATTTTCCAAGTGTTCCTCATCCAAGAAAACATTTCCCATGACAGATAATTGATTTCAGATTTAAAAACAAACAGAAACCCCAATGGCAACCAACATATCCACTGGAAAATCAGCCATTGTTAAGCCCCAGTGATCTCTATTATACTTGGAGATATTTGCAGTGCTGTCCTCATGTCCTGGAAGAAGGATGTGAAACTCTGACAAGGGAGATTTTAAACAACCTGCACCAGATTTTCCTGGYAATTACTGTACTCATGAAAAACTGCTTCAGTTTAGTCAACCATCCACTCAGGGAAAGAGAGGGCTAGGGGTAAAGGAACTCCACAAGTGTCTCCTAGTTGTCATCTGGATGCTCTGAAACAGATTTGGCAGATATAAATTATGATTTTTAGAAGTGAGGGGAGAAAACAAGTCAACCAAACCAGCAAACCCACTATTGTCCTGAAGTACAYGTGAACAAAGCCTGCTGTTACAGGACATTTGTTCAGGCTGCAAATTCAGACTCCGAAAAGCAAGGACATGGCACAATCAAGGCTGCAGTGCTCAGAGACCAGAAAGGACTCGTGCTGCAGGGTAGTCCAAAGACTGTCAGTTTTGCCACTTGGACCTGATTGCCTTTGCTTGGAAGTGGGAAGACACCGACATGGAGTCCAGTGCTGCAGGCAAGTTATTTAAAACAAATCTTSAAAACCCCAGTTTCAAGGGTACCTAAGCACTTACAGATGCTGATTTATGCCCTCTGACATTATGAGTTATTAGACACTTCATCCAGCTGGGTGTTTTGGAAAATCCAAGCAGATGTCTAAGTACCTTCAAAAATCATATCTGAATGGAGACCATAGTACTTTTGTATTAATTATGTGGTGACCAGCTCATTAAGGAGAACAACTTTTAACTGCCTTCACTCAAGTGGACAAAAACTGTAATAAAATAAATAAAAGGGCTAATTAGATGAAAAAAAAAATCACTAAAATTTCCTTATTTATTTGGTATGTTGAAGGTCACTTTATTGAACAAATAAAATGTCTCTTAGGCACACTGTAACTTTTCAGTCAAGCTTCCTTTTGCATCCAAAGGCAATGAACTGGACCACATATCTCTTTACAGAGTAATATAAAAGATACAAAGCAATAAAAAAATCTAATATTTTATTTATATTTCTTATTCAGGTTCAGCAACAAAATCACTCAGGSACAACATAGGGTCCAAACCACAAAATATTATATAAAATGTTCCCAAGAAACTTAAATAAARTAATTTCCTAGCTTTTAATTTGTTTGTTTGTTTGTTTCCTATTAGCCATTTGTAAATCCTACTAGCATTCCTCTGTGGTAATAAAACAAGTGAAAAGAGAATATTGTCTGAAGAAACATTTTTATCCTAATGTCTTTCAGAAACATTGATAGCAGATGTCTGGATTACTTTAATGCAARCATCCACCAAGAACTTTAAACTTTCCTAGACCAATTGTAACTACCTGTGTTTTTAAAAGKCTTCCTACTGGTAAAATTAGGCGACAAAATACATTTTCCTTTGCACCTAGATAAGAAAAGGAGACTTGAAGGGAGGGAAAAAATGTTGTATTGTTCTTCCTCTAATAGCCTCTCATTAGAGATAACCATACCTACACTAGGTATTTCCATTACTATCCAGATGAGGACTAACAGCATCTTTGSAACAGGGGATGTGGTATTTTCTCCAAATAGCACTTTCATAAGCCAAGAGCATCCACACTTACCTGACTACATTATCTTAATGTCAGAGCCAAACCCACTGGTAGCCACTCTACTGTCTTCAGCAGRCTTCGGAGGAGTTGCTAACTGAACAACTGATCTGTTCGAGTCAAATTGTTACACACATCTTTTTATGTTCTTTACCTCCCTAAGTAATACAAATGTGCACCTTTAGATGATTAAGTGGAGAATTTGAGCTCTGGAAAACTCTTGGTCCTGCTTTTAAAGCTACAATATGAAATGTTCCTGTGACAGGTGCTGCACAGTTCTATGCTGCTCGCTCTACAAACATGTGCATACCCTTAATTTCTGAGACTGCCACCAGCTTTGCTAGAGAGCTCCAAATAGAGATCTTTTCAAAAAGACTGGTCCTTCAGCAGCCTCTACTTGGAAGCACAACAAATTATGAATCCAACAGAGTGATAATTTTACTTAAATCTGATTTTATCTCATCAGACAAGTAGATTGATAATGTGCGCTCTTCCCTCCTGCAGCCAGGATTTCAGCTGACAGCCCCATCACAGAAGATTTCCTGTCATTGTAACACTTCTTGTTACTATGTAAAGAAGCCAGGACTGCTAATGAAAAGTACTTTTTTTGGTACCATTGTCAATTACAAGAAGATTTGTGAAGGGTTTTTGGAGATGTTGCGCKGATTCCTTGCCTCCATACTACCTCCTGCATTCRTTTTTTTATTTTGTCTTTCATCTCTTTTCTGATGCCCCACATTCCATCATGCCACACTGCACTCATTAAATAAACCCCTAAATCTAGCTTTTGTCTACCACTAATCCTTTTATTTCCTAAATCTTATTTAATCCAAAGGGCTTCCTTTCATCTCTTTAACTGTCAGTTGGATCACTACTGTTTCCTATCAGCAGCTCCTGAAAATCTCGTATGGAGCTAAAAAGCTTTCAAGTGTTTCTCTGATTCTCATTGGATTCTGCTCTCCCCAACACCTGCTAAAGACCATATTTCTGCTGCTCATGCCCTTCTGCCTCCCCTCATCCTGACACAGCTCACAAGCAATAATTAGAAATTATAAAGGGTTTCCCCACTTTTTCTGGAAAACTCTCTACCCTAGTTTCAGCCCGTTCATTATCAAGACTTGGTCAAACGTGCATTATTTAATACAGGGCAGAAGTTTTTAGGTAGAAGTGATCAAGGAGAGGGTTACAAGGAAAGCTTTCCCTGGCACCACAAGGAAGGGTTCTCAGTTGGTTTTTCATGCATTAAATCACTGCCCATATTAAAACATGTTGGTATTTTTGCCTTGTGCTCCTGTTTCTCCTTTTGATCCCTCAGTGGCCAGTGGAGCAAAACTGGTGGAAGAAGCAACTTTCAAAAGTCTCTCCCTGTAAGGAACACCCATTTGCTAACAYCTATCAGAGATCTGCAGCAATCTTGCCTTCCCACTGTAACATACTTCAGAATGATTCCTGCCAGATGAGATGTTGAGTAGAAGTTACAGTGAGAGGGCAGCCCAGTTGCCACACTGCCCATTTGCAGACCATGCRTGTCATCTCTCTGCTCCCAGCCCTGCAGCCCAGGGCAGATCCTCACACTGCCCTGCTCTGCAGCTCTCAGAGAGGCTGTACAAATGCCTGACAAAATTTCTGCTCCTTGCAACCTCCCAYGGTGCACGTGACAGCAGTGGAAGCCAAAGCCCAGAGCTGGTGAGCGTACAAATACCATTTCCTCCAAAGGGAGGCAGAGCTGCTATTGCTACACCATGGTAGGTGGGGGATCCTTGTCCCACCACCCACCCTTCCTCCAGACAYCCTCTCACCTCCTTTCAAAAGTGCTTGTTGATTTTAAAGAGTCCAGAGGTGACCAGTGCAGCATTTTTACACCTTACTAGACAAATATCCCAGAAGATCAGATTTAGCAGGTCAGATTTAATATAGAATGTGTGAGGTTTATTTCCATTTTTCCCCCTCAAGCCTGACCATGAACACATGAAGGAYGCCAGGATCAGTGCCCCGAGTGGTGAGCACCCTCATTCCTGACTGACGGACACCACACACAGAGGAAAGGGCCATTCAGAGCCACCATTGAGCAGCAGGAACACAACCTCTGAAGCCCTACATGGGATTTCATGCTGAATGCTGCCATGTGGGCCCACTGCACATAACCAGTTAAACTGGCTAGATGGCTGCTGCAGTGCACAGCTGCTCTGGTTTGCACTCAGCAGCAAGTTGTTATTTGCTTCCTTTTGCACAACACAGGCCTCGTCTCTCTGCAGACATGCAGTAGCACGCCTGCTACCTTTGCACTACCATACTCATGTCTCAGGGTGGGTCCAAGCAAGTTTAGTCAAACTCTAGAGGCTTTTTTTTGTGCTGAAATATTGGCTAAGGAGGCAATGGCAGGATGAATGGGACTGAAACRAGCATGGGAACGCAGTAACTGTAAATTTGTCCTCACTCGTCTCCTTCATATAATGCTCATTCAAAATCTTCTAATGTTTTTAATTACATTTTGCTCATTGTGAGTTCTGTATTTTACTCATGTAATAGTACTCTAATGAAGTTAACTAAGAGCTACGAAATTCAGAGCTGGATTTAAAAAAATCTTTCAAAATGACAAATATCTTGTACTGATGGTTGAACAACCTGCCTCAGGATYCAGAACCCAACCTTTCCTCCAACTCAGGTATTTGATACCTGATCCCAGAAGATCATCCACCACCCTTGCAACCCCCTTCTTCAGTGTGGGTGCGATAACAGGATCCAACCAAGCAAACCCTCCCAGGGGCAATTTTCCAGCACAGTTCTGGAAATTGCAGTGAGCCGGGAGTGACCACAATAACCATGGGAGAAGACATCAGCTCCACAGATATGAGCTGGGCTGTGCAAGTTCCCCTCTATGCCAAGCTCAGGGCTGGGTGACCAGGGCCTGGCTGTCTCATTTACTTTTTTCCCAACAGATGCAGAAAAACAGAGAAAAAGGTTTCACATCTCACCAGTCATTTATAATGCTGCTTCATCATCACCCATCAAAAGGTATGTGATTTCAGCTACCAAATAAAGCAATTTAATTAAAGGAGAGTTCTCTCAGAATTTTTTTTCCTGTGATATCTGTGACAGCAAAAGCCAAAGGAGGAAGTAGCCAGTGCAGCCAAAATCTCAAATTAACACCACTAGTTTAAAAACAAACTGCTACTTTATAGCCATGCAATGTAAAGGATTTGGGGTGYGTGTAATTTGAGTGCAACAGCCTAAAGCTGAAGAACAAACAGTCCTGCTGCCCTTTGAGCCTGACAGAAGAGGTCTGCAGAAATGCTGCTGTGAAAGAAGGGCCACAACTGATCTGGGTGTTTTGTGTTGGAGGCATGTGTTGCTACTAGAGAGTCTTGGACTAAAAATCAGCAGCACTTGCACGTATTTCACAGCTTGACAGAATGTTGAGAACCATAGACAATGTAAAGGAAATTATTTTAGAATTCCTAACTCCTTTATCATCTTGAAATTTGCCACTTCAACCTGAAGGGACATGAAAGAATGGAACTGTGTTAATACTGGGAACTCTCTAATGACACAGCACCTCCAGCAATGAGAGGAACACCAGTGTAGTCCCTCAATTCTTCAAAGCTACCTGGACACCAGTTTAAAGTCAAGAGACCTGCCRTGGTGTGTATCTCATAGGCTTCATTCAGCAACATCCATCTCACATGCACAGAAAACTTGCCAGTGTACCAGCAAAGTTCCCCACGTGAAGAAGCAGCAGTCATTTCCCCACACTTAACAAAATGCAAAGTGAGAAGAAGTGCCAGCAGTAGGAAGTGTAACTGGCAAACAGCCATYTGTCACCAGGATAACTTTAATAGGGGCTGTGGTAGGATTTTTAAAAAACACAAAGGAAGCAAACATTGGACATAAGGCTCAAAATCTGTCTACAGCTTTCTAAAGTGTCATGTAATTGCCTAAATGCTTAGCTAAGGTTTCTTTGGCAGGTTTGCTATTTCTGCCATGGCTTTGGTTCCAAAAACACACAGGCAAAAGCAGGGCCATTCCACAAACAATGGCAAGTTGGAGAGAAATATAAAAGAAAATTCCCCAGATTCTCATTTTTTGTCTGGCTTCACTTTAGAGTCTTTCATAAGCTGAGGTCATCCTTCTCTAGAAATTACATGACTTGCCCTTTACCCAAGCAGTTTACAAATAGTAAATATGTTTTATAAGAGAAAGCTGGAAGGGAAGCAAAATAATCACAGTTGGATCTTGAATTTATTTTTCATTTTTTATGAAAAATTCAATATTATTTTCCTAACTCCTTTTTTCTAAATGAAAAAAAWATGTTTCAGAGAGCCACCTCGAAGCTACTCAAGTGGCTGTTTAGCAGTGTGTCCTGGGAATCTGCTTAGAGGGTTTAGGGGTACRTGAGGACTGCTCAGTTTCAAAGAACCATCTTTTGAAAACACAGGAGCAGGCAACCCCATTGTGTCCTGAGTCAAGAAAGCAGGGAAGATGACCAGCTTGGCTGAACAGGAAACTCTACTCAGAAGGAAGTGGAAATTGTAGGTTTGCTGGAAGGTCAGGCTTCACAGAAAGCTCACAGGTGGTTCCATAGTTGCAAATCTCTTGGATGTGAGCAGTATCTGTTAATTACTGATGGCTGGTTTGGAGCTTTTTTAGCTCCTCATGCTTATTTCTAGAAGATTTTAAGCTGCTTCCCATGGAAAAACAAAGGAGCCTGAGAATAAAAGCATGCCATTAGAGTTCTCATCTCTCTCAACACTGTCTCCAACCTGGCCAACCACTTCTCTAAAAGGGACCATGAGCATTGCAAGTCAACGATAGTTGGTGATGTTTTGTGGTAAATGCAACATTTACTAAAAAACAAGCTGTAAAAGTTTTCCATTGTAAACACAACTTCTCTTGTAGAGTTCMTAATTACTATTGCTGTCACCTTCATCATCAGCCAAGGAACTGTTGAGTAAAGTCATCAGCTTGCTGTAGTTATAAAAGAAGAAAAGCAGGAAGGGTAAATAATAACACCGAAATTATTTTAAAAACAGCCTTGTCACAGAGAAAATTAAATCCTTTCCACCACTCACACTGCCAACTAAATGTTTGTGTTTATCTCTTMTCATCCTTTGTACTATCCTGGATGTGGGGGATGACTTCGGTGAGGCACTGAAGCAGCCTGATGGGCAGCTTCAGCATTTTCCAAGGACTACAGGACCATTTCAGGGATCCCTGGGAACAGGCTGAATCACAGAACTGTCTGATCAGCTCTCTCTCCCAAAGCATCTGGATGGAGCCCCAGACAAGAGATGCTCAGAAAAGGAGTTGGCTGCTTGCCCTGCTGCAGATGAAGAATTCAAGCAGCACAGAGAGCATGGGGGAAGGGAGTGCATTATTTCCAGTGGAGGCAGAGATGCAGCCAAAAGATGCCCCAGATTTGAAGGAGCTTTATCAAAATTCAGAATCAACACATTTACTTGCAAAGGGAGGGACGAAAGATCAGGATAAACTGGCTGCATTTTGAAAGGTCATCCCCACATCTAGTGGCTAAATCTAGCCAAATCAAGCTATAATTCCTTCTCTTGTGGTATAATAATTCACAGAATTTTGTGTAAGAATCAAGTCCAAATCAGCCCCAGTTCCCTAGCAGGATTATTCACACTGTGCATTCGCAGGTACACAGGGGGGAACCAATGGCATTTTCAGGGTTCCKCTGATGTGCCTGTCAGCCTTTTAGATCCAGTTTGCACAGGTGCAAACAACACAAGGTAAAAACCAGTTGTGAACTCTTTCCAGTGCCACAGGCCATCGAGTTCTGATGTTCTAATAAAACCTGGGGACGCAGCAAGCAGGTATTAGACTGACCAAGGGGTTCCTGCATGTGGGTTCAAGCACCAGATTAGCTGGAAGATGGAGGTAGGGGGTCAGTGTTGCAGTGAGGTTGTTGATGCCYCAGGTTTTAGCTTTTATACTTTTCAGATTCTGTACTACTTTAGTGTGTAGTTCTGAGTTTCATATTAGGGGATAGTAAGCTCTCTTCACAGCGTAGGTAGACAAAACGATTCCTTCTCTAGCTGGGGACCAAGGACAAATGATTGAAATCTCAGGCCTAAGAGCACAAACAATGGTGGAATCAAGAGGGAAAAACAAGAAGCATGGGACTTCAGAACCCAAAGCTGTAATTGGACAGTTAACTCCAATATACTAATGGACCAAAACTTATAAAAGTGAGAGACCTCGTGGCCAGTCATCCATTTTTTGTGACCATTTTGGGTTCATCTTGACTGTAGCCCTGGCTGGGCTTTTGTWATGCCCAARGTGTATCYGTTGAGGCCTTCTAATAAATACCTATTTTATTCTTTAACTCTGTCTARCCTCTGTACCAGGCCAGCCTTCACAAGGCATCACTGTAACCCATGTGTTAGCATGCTCTGGAGCAGCCTGCTCACTCCCACTTCATGCAACTGATGTGCAGTCATGTGAAATTGCRATGGCAGTGAGTGTATGCCAAGGGTGGACACTGCCCTGACTGGCRCGGGGAGGAATCCCTACACTGCCCTGGTCTGATGCCATGGTCACGAAGARTGTCTGTGCTTCACCACATGTACAGAAACAGAAATCTCTGCAGTCAGACGTTTTCCTTTCTCATGGAAGAAGTGGGTTGTAGCAACATGTCTCAGCTCTGAACTAGATTTTGTGGAAAAGGARGATGACATATTCAGCTGCTCTCCCACCCCCTCCTCACAAAAGAGAGCAAATTGCCTATTGTTCTTTATTTTCTTGCACATCATTTTGAAAAAGCCTTATAATTACTAATTTGGGTGTTTGCCAGAATGAAAGCACCCCTAACATTCAGAAATGGTACTAGAATAATTCAGCACAGGCAAGTCTTTATGCACAGAAAGGGAATTAAACTGAAATACTTGCATAAGCATGGCCATTGAATATACTAAAGGTTCTTCTGAGCTCTGAGAAAGCCTGAAACATGCTGCTTCAGTACTAATAGAGTTTTGCTTTTGGTAATCACCAGCCAGGCTTGGAGTGGCCAAAAGCGCTGGTCCAGGACAGCTCATGCCCTTGCTCTCCCTTTCACTCCCAGCCAACACTGATAATTCCCTTGCTGCAGACCACTGAACCTTTGGGACCATGGGAGTGAAACAGTCAAGGCACCAGCTTCTTGTAACAACTCCAGTGCTGCAGGAGAGGAGCAGAAACCCCTCCTGGAACATGAGCTACATGCAAGTATAAGGTAAAATAAACTGACCCTTTGAGCTTTACAGAGCATGAGATGCAACCCATGCAACCATCCTCACCAAAGGGCAAGAACAAAACCATGTGGAGTCTCTGTGTGACACAGCCACAGCTTTAACAAGATGCTCCAACCATSTTCCATAATATGGACTGCCAGGCCCCAACAAACCTACCCTGAGGAGCCAGCRTCTGCAGCATTGCTGGCTCTGAACACCCATGAGTGATTATACACACACTTCTTTTTTCTGCTGGGCAAAGCCTGGAATGGTGAGCCCAACCCTGGATGTGTAGGACATGGGTTATGCTRCACGAGGGGTGCTGCTATGAAGAAAGGAGGGTTTATTCCCCCTGGAACMTGGTTTTTGCCTAGCAGGCAAACAGAGCCAGATGCAAGGGGCTCAGCTATTCCCCTTTGTTGCTCTCAAACACACTAATTCAGGGATACATGAGCACAACCCTGCCAGTACCTCAGCCAGCAACAGGAGCACCAGCGCTCCAGGTGCCCTCTCCTCCCTGCCATGCACGTACTGAAGGTAGGAAAGTTGTTCTTGGCAGGAATTCAGTGGGCATCTGTGCCTGCAAAGTTCTTCATTGCAGAAGAGGTGAGAGAACTCCTGGGAGTCACTCAGGATTCTGGTAAACAGCAAACTTCTGCAACATGAGATTTAGCAGCACCTCAGAGAACTTAAAAAAACTCCATTTCTAAATATTTGCTCCACCATTTAGTGAAGGTCCTACAGTATTTGCATTCACAGAGAACAGGGCTGAAGTGGATCCAGCTCAGGTAGACACATTCCCACACATGTGTCTCAATCCATCTGTGATTTTTGTTAGTGCCATTGCAGTCACAGACAGTAGTGGAATAATTCCTGTCAGGTCATTTTATAGACACAGATGTCTTACATATTTTTGTCTCCACTGCAGGACACAGCACTGGGTTAGGCTCTGCAATTGCTCACCAACTGCAGCTGGTTGGCAGAACAGAGAAAACCCTACCTGTTAGAAAAAGTCAATTTTCAAGTTTGCAATCAGCACACAGTGCTTAAGGGGTCTGTGCAGACCTCTGAAATTCAGTCCTTTTCCATTAATCCTTTATCTAAGAAACTTGGAAAGGCCGCACAAAAGAAAGAGATAGTCAAGGTCTCTTGCAGAAATCATAGGACCAAAGACCAGATTTCTAAAACAGCAAAATCTAGAAGAAAATATCAGGTAGATAAATAAATGTGTAAAATATTTCCCAGTATCTGAGTTTGACACTCTCATAAAACCACCATTTCCTTAGTCTCCTGGTGCCCTTCCTTCCCCTTGCAACAGAACTCAGCCCCTCTGGCCACAGGGTGTCCAGACTCAGTTAGAAGACACCCCTTCATCCCTCCTCAGGCCTCTTAAGCTGGAACTCACAGGTGTAGAATTCATGTAAATGGCACCAAAAAAAAAATCAAAAGCTGACCTGAATTCTAGCCAAGCAAACCAGTATGTGTGCCTTCGCTTTGGAGAAGCCACAGAAAAGAAAATTTAGGCAGGAGGCTTTTCAGAAAAGGTTTTTCCAGAGAGTTTATTACAATTTCAGTTTGTAGTTGGGAAGTCACAGCTACAAAAAGGACCTCAATCTCACAATCTCAGAATTTGTTTACAAAGTAAAATGGACAAATATTTTCCCCCATCAGCAGAAATGAATAGCATATGTGTCCTGCAAGAAGAGGGTGTGTTTGAGAAGAACAGTGGTTTTTATCGTCCACACATCTTTTCTCTTTCCCCTTACAAGAGAAACTTTCTTGACCTAGAATCTTTCAAAACTTTTAAGCTCTGATGCACCCCTCCCTTTGCAGGACATTCAGAGGAAGACTTCAGCACTGATACACATGCACAGCTGTTACATCCATAGGCACACATTAGCCACCTCTATGCTTTTACTGCTGTAGACACTGTACATGAAACATTTGATGCTGTCTCCATCAACACCACAAAACTTCCTGACTTTTACCCCCATGGAACACTAGGACACTCAAAAAGATTCTGTGTGCAATTCCTGATCTGAAGCCCAGTGAATCCAGCAGCCAGTCATTTCCCTCTGTGGGGCGGAGAAGGGATGGGACTTTGAAGCTCACTGGGAAGGTTATAAAACTCAGTAACTCAGTGGGGGAGATGAGAACAAGAAGACTTCCCCTCTGGCAGTTCCCAGGGCAGCAGCACCTTGGAGGGAAGAAGGGTAGTCCCTCTGGTAATTAGATTTCAGGCTATTCACGTCTTCAAGCAAAAACCTTGAATTTCATTTCATACATTGATAAGGCACACCAAAACGTCAGGAACTGGTGTCATGCAAAACTCCAAAAAACAGATTGAAGACACGGATGCTGCTGAAGATAGAAATGTYCTCAACTTTAAGATTGGACTCATTTTCGAGTGTCCAGGCATGTGGGAACAGCAACAAACAACTTACAATGTGTCCAATGCATTAAAACAGTATTATTTCTAATATCAGTTTGGGGKTTTTTTTCAGAGAAACAATGCTTTCCTTAGCAAACTGCTTCTTGGTGAGCTTTTACAGGAGCGGAAGGAAAGCCACTGGACCACATCCCACCACCCTCTGTGCTGGTGCAGAATGACAAGTATTGTGCCTGAAGGYTCAGGGTAAGGGAAGGCTTCATAATCTCCTCTCTCTGTTGTAACTCACAGCATGAAAGAGCTCCTCACCAACTGCTGCTGATCCCGCACACTGCAAGAGCTCTTAGTGCAGCTGAGCAGCGGTGACTCCTGGATCCCTTCCCAGAAAACTCTTCCTCTAGAAAAACAAACTCTTCAGATTAAAGAGAAATATTTAGATAAACAGCAGGACCCAAGATATAAAAAGCTGGCCTGGCCAAGAGGAGACTAGAGGTCCTATTTCAGGTACCAGAGAAGTCAGTGACACTGTCAAGAACAAAGGCTAGCATAGAAACTCAAAACTTCCTTCCTGAGCTTGGATAACTTAAGTTTACATGGATTTATAATTTCAATTGAATTTGTGCATGGATATGTAAGTTTTAGAAGCAGACAGTATTCAAACAAGCTAAACTACTCTAAGGTACTCTTGCTTTCTTTTCACATATCACATCAAATCATTGTCATGAAACTGTAAAGAAAAAGACGCTACCATCTTTTCAGTAYAAGAGGTTTTTAAAGAGGACGTAAAAACATCAAAGCAGCGAAATGAAAACATTTCTAAGGTTTTGTTGAATTCAAATCAAATCAGCTTCAGCAGTTGGCAGTGGGATGTCTTTGTGCTGCCCAGTTAGGATGAAAAGTGAATGTCATTCCCTGCACTCACTTCCTTACCGGGCCAATCTGACAGCAAGATTTTCATACATATAAATGCAGCCTCCACAAGTCCTTCCATCCAGTTCTAAACCTCAGGATTATTTCCTGCTGTTTTTCAGGAAAACCAACTGCAAGTACTGGACAGGCATATTTGTGAGAGAAAATTGGTGCCAATGAATCAAGCTGGAAGACCAATGGACCCATCAGAAGACCCACCAGAGCTGTCAGCAGGTGAGGGATCCACAAAAGAGTCAAGCCGTAATACTGAGATTRATAATGAAATTAATTTTTACAAGATTTTCAAAGCATAGAAAAGATGTCTGGACCTGTGACAGAATGGAAGAGAAATAATCATAGGACACGGTCAATGCAAGGAAAAATGATCTTCACTTTGAAATGGCACCCTAGCCCCAATAAACAGACTTTCTTGTGTACATTTAAGATATATTAAATATCCATCCCAACACGTTAATGGGAAAAGTGGCATCCTCGTTTACTGTATCACTGAAGAAATTAAAGCATCCTAGCATTTTGCAATTTAAAAAATTAATAATAATTTTGAGGTGAAAATTAAACCAACAAAAAGCATGGTTTAATTTGTCAGCAACTTCAATTCAGAAGAAAAAAACAAAAACATATTCTGGCCAAGAGAACAAACAAATCTTTTAAGGGGAGTTGCTTGTCAGGTTATATACTCATGCATTGAGAATAAGTGTCATTACATCAGGGAGCCAAATTGCATTAATTTCATTAATTTGTGAAGCAGATTTTGTCTCTAGAACTACTCGTATCTCTTTTTGCCATTACCTTTTGTTGCTCAGTTACTATTCTTTCTCATTACTTGCCATAGAGTGCTTAAAAACCCCTAGCCAAAAAAAAAACCTCCTAGCTATAAATAAAAGGAAGAATTTTCATAAGATATTAACTCTCTCCTGCAGAAACTTTATTTAAAGAAACCCAGAGCTAGGACTTGTGGGAAGCATCCAGTCTTGAGTAGCTTTTTGGCGGGGCCCCACCATGGACACCAGTCCCACAACTCAAGTCAGGGGCAGGGTGGCATCTTCCCTTCCCTATCCCAGCACTACCCTCTCCAACCCATGGCCAAGCCAGGATGATCTACAGCCCAAAAGGCCAGCTGGCTGCTCAAAACATGAAGTAACATAAAAAATCCCCTCTGGTGGAGGTCTCCAACCCAGCCAAAGAGTTTTTGCATCCCAGGAGGGCCCAACAGCCACCTCTGCCCTGCCCCACCTCTGTCCTGACATGGGTCCCCCTGCAAACCCCCCCACTGGTGCCTCCTCTCCCACTCTCCTCATTCAGGGAATCTGGTACAGGGGGATGTTTGAGTGCTGAACAATTGTTTATATCTTTGTGCAGGGGAAATCTGGGATTATTTATGGAAATTCAGACGTTGCTAAATAACAGATGCTCTTCTGAGAAGGAAAACTTCTTTTGTTTTGGGGAGAGGGAGGGTTGGAGGGGATTATTTTTAAGGCAGTTTGGAAAAGAGCTGAGTGTTTTCTCTGGAATATAGAGGAACATCACTGAAATAAAACAAACATTTCTTGGGGTATGCATTTCATGCAATACCTAAAGTTGCTGAACTTTGTGGCATCTGAGAAAAACAGGACACAAAACAAGCTCTCCTTCTTCATTGCCAAAGAATAAACAAAAATTAACTAAGTCTTCATAACAKTTTGGTCTGTGCCCTGTAGAGAAAACTTGCTCCCTTAGATGTTAGTGCTCTGCTAAGTCTGGCAGAGGAAAGGGATGCACACATAATAAGCAAAGAATTAAAACTACAGTGAAATCACAAACTACGCATAAAAATCTTAAACAATAAAAATGCAGAGTTCAGCAGAACAGGGGAACTCCAGCTAATTCTACAGCTCAGCCATAGCAATTTGTCCCCTGCATGATCAGCACAGCTCTTCTCCAAGTTTGCTCTATAAACACATATTCCACAGATCTTATTTTGTCTTTTTGTTCATAGTGGAGGTTTCAGACAAATCTCTTCCTATTAGACACCACATTTCACCCTGGTATGGTTAAGAAGACTTCATATTTTTCTGGTTTTACTGTAAATGTCCTTTCTTTTACATGTTATTCCTAGAAACTGGAATTCTTTGAAACATGCAATTTTTTAATTTTTAACTTAAACTTTTAACTTAAAATGTTGCTTTTTCCTGTAAATACTATACATTAGAGCAAATAATTTCCTGCTGGAAAGAATTTGTACTTTTTTTTCCCAGAATTTAATAGTGCAGCAGTGTGAGTTGCCACTGCAACAAACAACATACCCAGAACAAACATCAGCAATGAAATTAAGCTGAGCTGTAACACATTTTAAAGAGTCTAGATGACAAAATCACAAGATTGTCTTTTATCAAAAGGGATTCTAGACACACTGGGTAACCTTGGAATCAACTGTCAGATTCTCRGGCAGCCGGCACAGCAGCTCAGTGTTCCTACCCCTCCCATTGCTCCAAGGGTACAAATCAGGTGACAGTGGGAACCAAACCATGTCAGACACTGGCTTCCCTGGAAAGGTTCATCACCAGGGAATGAGGTTCAGGACTTGATGGTGGGATCTGCACAGGTCCACACAGGAAAAAGAGAATTTAAAGGAAGCAGAAATAAAGAGGAAGAGCCCACACAATCAATGCCTTTTTCAGACCCAAAAGAGCCTCAACCAATAGGACTGCTATGCAGATCTCCTAAYACAGGACATCAGCAGCCTTGCCTAAACCAGCCCTGTCATGGGGTTTGGTTTGAGTTGKTTTTTTTTCTTTTTACAAATCATTATGTTCATCACACACCCTATTTAATCTTGTACCACAATCATCRTGTCATTGCCACTCATTCTATTGGTGCAGGACACAACCCAGGACAAGAGGCTCAATTACTCAGACTTTGTTGCAGTGACTGTAAAAGAAACACAATAGAGGAGAGTTCTGCCCGGCATTGCCATCTGTAAAAGTCCCAGGGCTGCTTTTAAAACAAAACATGGATTCAAGAGATTTCTCAGCTATGGGYTTCTCAATGTTTCCACAGTGGGTGCCATGTAAAGGTACAGGCTTTCATCTGGTAGAGGTGATGGCTTTGCAAGGTAAAGAACTGGGAAACAGCATGTAGATACATCTGTCAAGAAGTGACACACAGAAACAACAGCTTAGGCTCTCCCATTCATTCTAAAGAGGCTGAAGTATGAATGCCTCTAAATTTAAACTTTGTCAGAATCCAAAATACACCAGGAYATTTCTGTAGTTAAGCTAGAAGATAGCAAGTATTAGGTAAAAAAAGGAAACACACCAAAGCTACTCAAACCACATTGAGATGGTCCAAGAGCTGTTTTCAGGAATGATTCACATTGCAGTGGAATAATAAATAAAGCTCATGGGACTTGTAGTTTCTCTGTCTCTTATGTTCATCCTGGTTCACCACCTTGACTAGAAACCTCAGTACAATGAGGATTCTTAAAATATCTGCGGGTTATAGGAAAAGAAATAGGTACCAGCTCTCGTAAGCATACTGGTTTCTGCTAACATGTACTGTCCTAGTCACAGAAAAYGCTCACTGATTGTAGTAAACATGTCCTGATTACTGACACAAAAATATTCTTAAATTAAAATACAATAGGTGTATTAAGAAATCTGTCCTCGTAGCAACAAATGAGGAACACCAAATCCCGCCAGCTCTTACATACGCACTTCATTGTAAACTCATCAATAACCCCAAATTGAACTCATGCAGAAGTGTTGAAAGGATTGGGACCATCAGAGAGTCATCCTGCTAGCACTGACAACCTAAGTAGTGTGCTAGCTCCAACTAGGCTACCCAGAGTTTTAAGATGGACCTCAGGCATGAGGCAACTGCAGCACCAGACCCCCATTTGGGGGATACTGGATACTGACACCCTTACAGCTAACATATGTCYCCCAAGTGGTGTCCTTGGCACTTCCTCAGCAAGCATGCAAGTTCACACATAACTTCAAGATCTCATTATCTTGATTCTATTAAGGCAAACCACAGACTGAGTTTCTACACCAGACATTTTTTAGTGCAAAACTATTGCATATACAACTCGCGAGTGATAGGACCTTACTTTAAATTAAGTGTTTTCCATGTAAACACACAGTRTTAGAACAAATCACCACTTTTAATACAGATCATTTTAATAAGGAGCAAGCTAAAATGTATTTATTTCAATAGAAGATAAAATGTACTGAGTTTAATAGCATGAGAGTACCTTAAATGCAGAACAATGAAGAGTTTCTGCTTCTGGAGGCTAATTGGTCTAGATGAGAGCAGAGGAAAGTAGAAACCAATAACACTTTACAGCAGAAGGAGGAAATGGTTACATTCATTGAATTCAGAATGAGATACCGTATTTAGATTAAGACATCTAACAAAAAATCAATTGGATTAATCAGAAAAATACTTGGTTTTAAGATTAAATATAATTGCCCTTTTGCTATAAACCTGTTACTTATACACAAGCCTGAAAATGGGAATTTCTTAATTGTGCTAAGATTAAAAATAAGCATTAAAAAATTAAGAGAAGACATTTCAAGATTTTTTTGCTTTTAAACTGAGTATGAAGCAATAACAGACTAGTTTCATATTCCAAAAGTATTTCATTTATCGCTTCTCTTCCCTTAAGTCCACTTAAATATTCAAGTATTTGTATGAAGGGTGCTGTTTTTAGTTAGTACACTGCCATGTGGCTGGTGACATGTGTATCTACTTAGTCCAAGATGACATTTTGTATTGTTATGGGATGAGAAAAACCAAATAGACACCCCTTAGATCTTCATCCCTTACTGTAAGAAAAAAAAAATCCCATAAGAGCCATCAAAGCACAATGCAGACTCAAAATAGCAAATTAGTAATCAAAACTACCCAACACATTCATCTTCAAAATAATTACTGAATGCAGAGCCTGCCTCTCCCTGCAGAGACAGAGGATTGAGGGTGATGATGATGGAAGGCTTGGGAATAGGAATCAAGTGCAAATTTGTCAAGGAGGCAAGCGAGGGTAGACTGCCCAGCCACAGAGCCAAGTTCTTCTTTCTCTGTCCAAGTGCTTGCATGAGAACATTTCCAAGGAAACTCTACCTATAGAATTAGGATTATGAGAAGAAGTATGTGTAGTATTTAATTTAAAAAGGTGGATTTGTTAGTTAATTGGAACATAACACASCTTAAATGAATCTTCATCCACAAGAGGTCCWTCCCATGGCAAATGCCATTACACTTGTTAGCCACATTTTGCAATGCATTCTTTGAACAGGATGAGATTTTCAAGAACATTTATGACTCAGCTGATCGCACTGCGACACTGGAAAACCACTCATGATTCCCTACATACTGACAGTTCCATCTCTATTAGGAAAAAAGGATTTCCAACATTTTCATGAACATGTCRGAGAATAAGAACAGACAGACATCTGAGGATCCCAATAGCAGATTTTAAATAAACAATCCCAGTCCACCTTCCATGTGATTGATAGCAAATTTTCCTCTCCTTTTAACCAATGTTACCACAGAAGCATTGTTATACAAAAATGGCAACTGTGCACCCCACTGAAGAACAAAATTAGCAGGAAAACGCATCGCCAACCACAGGATAAGAGCATTATTTCCTAGACTAAAGAAAACTAATGACTGGCAAAGGATGCTTGAAGAACGAGGAAATGCAGAAAATGAAGGCTGCCTCTTTGGGAGAGCTAAGATAGGTGCTTAATTTTTTTTTAATTTTTTTTTTTTGACTGTGGAAGAGCTAAACACATGGCAGGACAAGCAGATAACTGCTAAGTCACAAGGAGCCTTGTGGCCTCGGAGCACGTGCTTGCTGTGCGGAGAAGGTCATCCAGTGATTCCCACAAGCAAAAAGGTCAGAGTGAAGAGCAAGGGGGCAGTAGCAGATTTCAAAAGAATAAGCAGTGCAGTTTTTTCCCCTAAAACAGTGCTGCAATACCAATCAACCCACCCATTTTACAGACAAATAAGCACCCTTGGCATATATTTGCCAGACACATTTGTCTTCTCTGTGTGTCCCAGCCCTACCTACATATGTCTAAGTCAGCTTAGGCTTCTCTTTGCATCACATCTCAAAACCAAAACAGGCATCTGTTCTGAAGAAATAATAAGCCCCTCCAGGAGCCACCTATCTTGTGACCCCTCATGGTTTGCTGAGGTCCCCAATTTACTTTCCATCTTACTAAAACCTAGTAGAACACACAAACTCATCCCTCCCTTTAGCCCAAGGACTCCCTCTCTAATCACAAACATCYGGTTTTTAAGCATTTTGGCATCTACTTTGTACTAAACTTAACAGGTTTGGTAAAGCTGTAAGTACTATCAAAACAACCCCCACCAGCCTGCTTGAATGTCTCTTTAACTTGAGRCTTTGGTTTTGCTCTTAAGTTAGCTGTTGGTTTCATACACTTTTGTCTAGAAGCCACTCTTCCTGAGCCCTAAATCTCCACTCTGCTTCTACCTGCTTCCCTAACCCYAGCTCAGAACATCACTAATCCTTTCCCACTAGCATCCAGGTTTTAAGACCTTGCAATGACACTAACCTACCTCGCAAGCACCTCCAGCTGGGACATAACTCAGCTAACTAACAGTGTGTTTGACACCTTTCCAGCCCAAGCAGATAGAGAAAAGAGAGAGTGTCCCCACTTAAACCCAGCCAAGTCCTCGCCAAACCTACTGGGAAGTGCTATAAGAGCATGCTGGACCTTTCTCCCACTGTGGAGCCCAACAGCCCAAGTCACCACTGGAGTTCCACCTGATGGTAATAGTTACTTCCCAGCATGTTCCTCCAAGACGTGCCTGCTCCATGTGAAAACTGGTTCAGCCCTATGAAAATAAAACTGCTGACACCAGTAGAGAAGGGTTTGTGGTCTTTTTTACCATGGAGAAAAGAGCCTTAGAAAGTCTTGGTAGACATGTCGCTATAAATTAAGGTGAAGGGGGATCAAAGGATTTACTGAATGAATCTGTCATGAGATGTAAAGAAGACAGAACAACAGGAAGCAAGTAACTCACAGAAGTGCTGGCAGTGCCTGCAGTGGCCCTCGGCACAGAAATCACTCGGGAATGAAAAAAAATGTTATGGAGCTAAAAGAGAAATAAGGTGTATTAGTGCATGGGTGGCAAACAGAAAGATGGAAAGGATCATTCTTCTACTAGCCAGCTTTGTGAAGTTCGTCTAYCACGATCTGGCAACCCACTGTTGGGTCTGGCTGATTGCTACAGCAAGGTTCCTCCAGAGTCTATAGTGAGGCTGCTGTAAACAAATGCTTTTCCTCTAAAACCCATATAAACAAGCCATCCACTAACACCCTCTCACTCCCAAAAACTGTACACTGTGAAATGACATGTGAGCTCTGAAAAGTTACTCATATTCTGAAGCATGCAGTGTTGTTCTGTCTATCCCCTTTCAACTTCATTTTGCGACCTGAAATCAGTTTTGCCTGTGCCAGGGCAAGTTAGAGCTGACTCAAGCCCAGAAACTTTTGTTTGCACACAGGACAAWGACAATTCTCACCACAGACATGTAGCTGTTCTACATCATTTATTGATTCTGTTAATAAATGTTGATTTGTAGCCACATGCTCATCAGACAGCAGCTATATGAGCAATTATGCCTGATGACTTAAAATAAAGAAGATTAATACAGCACTCTCTCTCTAAATGCACATCTAATTGAGACAGAACAGAAAGAGTAAATTCCTTTGTATGTTAAGGTCAAAGAAAGATTACGCTGGTTTTTGCATAAATATACTCATATCTGAAGAAGGAACAACTTTTTTTCCTGACTGTTGATACTAAATGTTGAGCTAGTCAGAAATCCCTCACTAAAAGGCAAATATTAGAGATTTCTTCAGTCAACTCTCTTGTTTAACACATCAATCAGCAATCAAAGTTTTGTGAGCCCTCAAATACTTCTTGCAGTCTCTGGGGAAGCAGGAATGGTRTTCCCTGGGTCTTTCTTCAGATGATCACATAGGCAAGAATAACACCCTGATCTGTAACTAAACCACAGCTGTATGTCATGTGCAGATCAGTCAGAAGATGCCACACAATTGTTACGTGCTTCAGCATCAAAATGCATTTTGTACCCAGCTCATACCATGCTTTTCAAGACTTTACTCCTTCTGTGAACTCCAACAACTTTCAAGCCAGACTCGGAGGCATATTTAACTAAACTGTCTGTCTTAAGATACCCATTTAACTCCAGCAATAGAAACATCAGTACAGTAATAGAGGGCTATATTAAGAGCTAGTCATGATTTATAAGACAGGAAAACCACAATGACTGAGGAAACAGTCCCAAAAGGGACCTCAGGAGATGATCAGATTCACTTTCTGTCCCAAAGACCCTCTCACTGCCATTCCTTACTCATGTTTGTCTGAGCTTTCTTGCTCCAGACTTTAGCCTAGAGCTCCCTAGCCAAATACCTCTAGTAYTCCCCTGTTCTTTCAGCAAGAAGTTTTCTCTAATATCTGCTCTGCACCTTTTTGCTGCAGTTTTAAAACCTTTGAAGATCACCCTTATTCATTAGAGATCTGGAGAAAGAGATACTCCTTTTTCTTTTGCACTGGTCGATTAAAACTTGGAAACTGTAATCCCAACTCCTCTYAGTCTCTGTTTCCTTAAGCTAAGTAACCCCAGTATTTGAACTTTTTTTTTTGGTTCCTATATTATAGTACTTCACTTAGTTCAGCCATTTTAAATTTTTTTCTTATATTTTTCTGCGCTCCTGTAATTTTTGTTTAGTTGAAATGCCTCAGGCCAGACACTGTACTCCAGCTGCATCCTACCCAATTTGAAACAGAGCAAGAACTTTCTTCACACATCTTGCAGGCAAAATCCAGTTTACAAATCAAAGTGCATCCTTTTTTTTTGAAAGAACATGGCACTCACAACTTTCTATTCAAATCGTGACACAAAACAATCCTTAGATACTTTTCAGCAAGAGCTGTTCTTTTTTTCCTGTTTGTCTGGCTCTTGCTTAACTATACTAGCCCAGATTTATAATAGCAAATACTACTGTACTGAACTTGAAACTAATGAATTCAATTCCATTTCCTCAGGCCATTTCTCTGAACCCATTCTCCAAGCATCCCCTAGATTAACCCAATCCTTTAACTCCTTTGATTTCCTTCCTCCAATCGCAACTACAGTTCTACAGACTTACTTATTCAAAAGTAATGGCAGAGATCTCTCAGGTACAAATCACAGTTATTACAGAGTTTTGACTACAAAAAGAAGAATTTAAGCAAAAAACAAATGAAGAAAAATGAATGAGAAATTAYATAAGAAACTTATTGATAGCTGGTCTGTTTGACCAACCCACACTCCTGACATATGTSTGATAACATGGATTATGACATGCTAGGTAGGAAAAGAAGATATTAAATACTCAATAATAAGTTCCATTTAGAGAGACAACAAAGGTGTGAAATCTATCCATCTTCAGGAAGAATAAGAAAAGAAAAATCCTATCTCTAGATTACAATGAAGAAAAGCTTTATTTCCCCCTAAATGTCTCACATATTCTAATCCTGAAGCAGTAAAAATCAGAAAATTTGACCCCCCATAATCTGTTGTCAATATGACCGTTCAAGCATGGAGGAAATCCAGGCAGCTGATAAAGACAAAGATATTCCTGATTTTATCACTGAGACAGGTGTTCTAGCGTAGCTGCACATGGAAAACCAGCACAATTAAATTAACCAGTTGAATTGTCTSGACCGTGCCAAAGACAGATATGGAAGCCATGAGAGGATCTTTTTGTTTTAAATCATAGCTCAGCTATCATCAGAGCTGTTGCTGTCAGCCATATCAGAAAAACTTGAGACACTTACTGAGCAAAAGCCTGTGATCCCATGACTCTGAATAGGGTCTTTCTCAAACRTGGTCACTTGACAGGAGGTTTCTGTACAGGACAGGGAATGCCCAAAGCTAAAAGCAAAAGTCAGGCCCTGTCAGCRGTTTTAAATTAGACTAAAGATACATGAGCTCACTTCTAGTTCCTCTTTGTTCAGATTCAAGGTCCTCTTGAAACTCTTGCCAGGGCTGGGGATTTAAGACATCCTTGCTTATGCCACCAGTGCTTGTACTCCAGCCTCTAAGTGTTAAAGTTAACATTTCTCTCTCCTCCATCTGTTTGAGAGCTGTAAAAGCTTCCTGATTACTACTGCCTTTCCAAGTTTGGCTGAAAAAGGCTAATGGGTTCAAAGGGAGTGGGAATATTAAAGGAACATACAAGAGGACACACAGATCTCCTGGCTACACAGATAACAGTCCCTCAGGGTTGATGAGTGCTTTCTGAACTGTGTCACACTCAACTTCATTGATATCAGCAGGAAGTCTGCTGAAGGATGACATCTCCCAGGCTCCACAATCAATGTCTTCCTGTTCACTCTTTATTTTGTTTATCATATAAGGTTTGCACAGAATTAGAGAGTTGTCAGGCCTCAATTTATTATGTCTACATATGTATTATTATAGGCATACACAATGTTGTGAGCCTAAGTCCCCTCTTAAGACCAGAATTCACTTGTCTGTTTGTGGTTTCTGCACTGGAGCAGGATTATTCTGCTTTGAGATTCTGTGGTTATTTGCCATTTTGTTCTATTTGCCATCTAATTCAAAACAAGGCATACTAAGTCTACCATTTTGGCAAATAGCAGACAGAAAACTTTGTCTATAACAAAAGAGAAATATTAATTTTTATAATTAAAAGCCAYTGAGCTGCAGATCTTTACCCACAGTTTTAAAACACACTTTGTAGTCAACACAGACATTAAAGGCACAAAAGAAAGAGGAAAACTAGGGGTATAGAGTAAGATGGGTTTACCAAGAGCTGAACTTTTCAGAATAATAGGTTTTCAGACAAGATAAATGAGCCACTTTTCCTATATCTGGACTTCATTAAAGTTCTTTCTACAGTGTCATATGGGAAAAGACTATGATGTAGAAAATGGGAATTGAATTCAACAATTGTAAGATGGTAACAAAGCAACAACAGAGAAGGATGTGCTGACAGTAAAACAATTGGTCTGAGGGGGGAGGTTTCCTTGTAGTCCTTCAAGAAACTATAGATTTTTGCTCATGCCCCTGACTTAAAAATCATAATCAGAATCAAGAGAACAGAGTGTCACAGGGTGGGTTACCTACAAACTGACCTGTGCACCACCTGCCATGTACATATTTCAGTAGGTAAGGTGTGTCCTGGCGTGCTGCAGGAAGCGGCCACTGGCAGAAAGGACAGGTCCACTGGATACCCACCCCTGAAGGTGATGGCACTTTCTTGGGGTTGGGGCACAAGGGTAGGAATTTCTTAGTTTTTCTCTGTCTGGACATTGAGAATAACCAGATGACCTTGAGGCATGGAGCTCTGGAAATCAGTCAGCATTCAGCAGTGCCAAGCATACGGTCAGGGAGCTAGAAATCTCCAAGACTTTTTTGTCGTAGTCTGGGATTTCACTAGTYTGATGAGGAGCAGAAAAAACAATGAGTCAATCAGTAACAGGAAGAGCAAGAACCACACCTATGATGTCACTGTAAAAGAAAAATGTGGTCCTGATATATATGGAGACATAATTATTTTCCTATTCAGCAAGAATACAGATTTCATTATAAAACACTTCAATGAAACCACCTCTCTAATATCATACAGACCCAGTCATGCATGAAAACACAAACTGGAACAGGTGGGGAATCCTAAAATGGATTAAGCTAAACCAATTTGATGTATACACCCTACAAAAAGGAGGTTGAAAGCAGATATGATGCTATCTGTAACAAAGTGAAGGGAACACCAAATGCAGATACTGATAAAAGTTACTTACACTGCCAGAAAAGATCAGCATAACAGCAAAAGGTATAAATAATCACTAACACATCTTAGCTGTAAATTACAAGTATTTTTTTAAAACAGAGAAACAGTACCCTGACCATAAGCCCAAAGTTGTTAATAATTGATTACAAGAGGCAATGGAGATAGAAAGTCTATTCTAGCCCAGTACTTTTCTATTCCTCCTAATAAATAGGCATCCTCACCACTGAGAAAATAACTAAACCCAGCATGTTATAAAGCTGGCAAATTAGACGGGGTAAGCTGCCAAACTGAGGCCTACCTCAGGCCAAATTAATAGGTACAGAATTGATTTTTCTTATGTGGCACAGTATGTGTAAGGGAGACATGTAATCTATAAAGCTGTTTTTCTGCATTTCATGCCAAGAATTTTTCTTAAAACCTGCAGGCTCGACTACATAATCACTAATCTTTCAAAGTGGCTAACTTCAGCCAGAATTACATATATACTAGGTCAGCCACCTGAWTTTTTTTTTAAATCCACAAGACATTAATTCAACATGATCAAGACTTTCTCTGTGAAGCCCCAGTGCTAGGCTCTGCTGGGAGGAATTTTCCACTTTTTTATTTCAGTTTGAATAAATGAATTTGAAATGCATTCTATAGCGCCCACATGGTAAGAAATAATTTCAAAAAGAAAAATCATTAAGAAATTGAATTCCACAGCACTTTRGATGAAGCCACATGGGTTCACGCTGTATTCTGGACTCAAATTTGTGTTAAAGGACAATTGTACCCAGAAGTTGAAATGTGGAAAAAGTTAAGTGTTTTGTAATAGGGGGTTATTCACAGAAACAATTCTGCTACTCTGGTGATCTACTAATTTAAACAACTTCACTCCTCTTTAGGCAGTCTCCATTTGTTTATTTTTAGATCATTCATTTATTAATATTTTTTCCACCAACAGAAAGACCTCTTCCCTATAGAGTCAGAGCACTGTGCAATGCRAGAATAGGATAGACTGAAGATGGCAAAATGCATGTTTTCCAAGAGGAAAGCTTCATTTGTTGCAAATGTTTTCTATCCAACAAAGGCCAGAAGCAGTCACTATAAAGCTCCTTAGGAGACTCCGCTCCTGCAAATAAACACATGGGTTGAAAATTAACCCCTATACCAGGGTCCATTTGGGAACTTGGAAAGCGCTGCCGTGTTATGTCCACACAACATGGACATCTGGGCTCCAACAGAGATGACAACTCATGGAGGGTAGTGCACCTTGTCCCTTTTGTGGTGTTTGTGGAGCACATGGCGCCACAACCCATGGCRTACGTGGCACTTCTGACAGCAAAGTCTGGAGCAGGGGAAACAGATCCTCCCACAGAAGGAAAGATTGTAAACAGCATGGAAAGTTTGGATATGAGTAGAGAGGAAGCAGCTATTGCAGCCTTTCAAGAAAGATGGAGACTCTCTGTAACGACAGGACAAGGGATAATGGCGTTAAACTAGAAGGTAGATTTACATTCAATGAAAAATTCTTTATTGTAAGGGTGTTGAGACCCTGTGACTGAGAGCTCAGAGAAGCTGTGGATGTCCCACCAGTGGAAGTGTTCAAGGAACACCCTTGAACATCCTGATGGAGTGAGAGGTGTCCCTTCCTACAGCAAGGAGGTTGGGCTGGATGATCTTTAAAGAGCCCTTCCAACACCGGCATTCTGTGATTCTCTGTTTCTGTAGAGTTCAACCAAAACTTCCAGGTTTCAAAACCAAGAAGCTGCAGACCCTTGCACAGATTATATCAGAAAATTTCCTTTATCTTACTGTAAAGGATGCTTAATGATTCTAAAAGCCTAGAAAGAYTAATCCAGAAAGTGAATCTTACTTTCAGTTGCTTTCATGTCTTCATTTGTTTTTACAGTAAGAGTGGGGGTTTTTTCTACCTGTTTTCTAAATTTGAATGCAAAAAAATTTCAGCAGAATCTCACTAGTTTTGCTGCTGCTTGGTTCTGAAAAACTTTCTTTTTGAGTAGAGTTCTAAGTTTGTCATATAAAGAAGGATGCCACTACCATCCTAGTGAAATACTCCATCAGCAAATATGAAGATTTCGTACTCTCCACAAAGATCACACATCCTATTAACCCAGTAAATTAGGGAGCCAGGTGAGAACATTTCTGTAGAAAGAATTCCTTTCTGAGGTCTCTGCCAAGAAACCCTGAGAAAAGTCAAACAAAGTTTAACTTTACTTTTTCCTGTGGGGTTTTTTTGTCGAGTAAAACACAGTGCATGGAGAAGCACCATTGTTGAACTAGTTGTAGATAAATCATTCCTGTTTTGAGCAGGGATCAAAATCCACTGCTTAGAGACAGTTACAGACATCTAATCAAAGTCACCCAAACCYGTACCCAAAACCATTTCAGATTCACCTCAGATTGAAGGTTTTTAGATACATTTTACCAACTAAGGCCTAAACAAAGGACTTCATGGTCAAAAGTCACAACTTTCGTCCTCTTCAAGGCTTTGACCCATTTTATGATTAAGCCCAGCTTTTAACTTTATTACATCTTGGTCAGYTCAGATGGAAAAGTAGGTAGGAAAATACTTCACTTGAAACCAGATGCTCCAGCTAAGCCATATTCTGTAGGAAAATAAGAGAATGTACACCATCCTTAAAACAATCACCACAATCAATAAAATGTGCTGTGGGGGATGTAAATACAATCCCTCACAATATAAATAATAATGATTTTTTTAACAAAAAGAAACAACACAAACAAAAATATTAGGTTCCACAGCACAAAGTTAGTCCTTAAGTCTCAATTTTGCAAATGCGCATATATATGTATATACATATATTTACCCACATAGTGTACTTGGAATTCAGTGGAATTAGTTGTRCGCATAAATAAAAGAAACTCTTGATATGTGTATTTCCATAAAGTGTGAAAGGGAGTGTTTTCCATGCATTGTAAATTTAATATCAGATTTATTCTGCCTTTCCTAGCTGACAGTTTCACCAAGAAATAAAGGAAAAATAGCAGTAAAATTAATTGCATTGCACCTATTCTGTAATGTTCAGATATATCAAACACAGTGCTAATGTTCCTGTGCACATCATTTTTTCTCACTGGTTTAAAGCACTCAGGTTACTTTTCCCCCCTGTTTATTTCATCTCCACATAAGCTTGTGCATCCTTGGCACMGAGGTCATTTTCACACATGTCAAAGAAGTCTTTGAGGTAGCAAATAAAAAGACTCTTCTTAGTGTAGTCTATATTTTATCCAGGTCCATGGAAAAAGCAAAGCCAAATAAAGATTGTTTTAAGGGAGTCCACAAGTCTTGGAAAACTCTGTGGGTTTTTTGGGAAAAAAAATCCTTTTATTTCCAAAAAGATGGCAAATCAAGGCAAGATGCTACTTTTTAATCACCACAGGGTATGCAAACAGTGAAACAAGAAACAGTAACTGGTTTTAATTTTGTGGAGGGGTGTGTTTTTTCTCTTTCTTTAATAAGTCCATGCAGGAAACAACCCAGTGAGCATCAGAAATTGCAAGTTGGTTCTGCAAGACTTAAACCTCCTCTCAAGTCTTGCATTTTTCAGGTAATATTTCAGCACTGGCCTAATTTCCAATCTTTGTTTCTGTTAAAACCTAAAGAGAAGAAAAAGATAAACTTCATGGCAGGTATTCACTAGTAACATATACAGGACTGCAAAACTTCAGTGCTTGCTCCAGCAAGGCTGCTCATCAATACAAAAACAGGAAAATTACAGTAAGGTCCACCCACACCCTATCTAATAGCAATGGTGAATGAAGACTAAAAAGTGGAAAAATATGATTGACTTTACGCACATAGAAATTCAGCAGCTTCCTTTGAATGGTGTGATTCCCATAGAGCTTCCTGTTACCAGTCCTGGGAAGTCRCTACATTTTAATGCTGGGGAACTTCCTTTGCACAGAACCACGTGTAAATTGGTGAAAATTATTCCAAATTATATGGTTAGGGAGGCACAAGAATAAACCCCATGTGCTGGGAAGACTCCATGCAGCTTTTGTAGAAGGAAGTCACATCACCATGCTGATGCAGCTCCTGGAAGGATTCAACATGTAGGGAACAGAGGAGATCAAATGGATTTGGTAATTTTAAATGTTCAGGAAGTGTCTCAGCAGAGGTAGAATGGCAAATGAAGTTCAGYGTAAATAAATGTGTATGCACCAAACAAATCCTAACTTAGACTTCACTATTGCCCCTKAGAGACAAGATTTTAGGATCACACTAGGTAATTCCATTTACCTGACTGCCCCATAGCCATCACAAAAGCAAATCAAATGCCAGAATTTTTCAGGTAAGGAGTAGACATCAAARCAATTGCATTAGCCTATGTGCACCTACCTGCTGAATAGTGAATWCTGGTGAGTTTTCATTCCACCATCACAAAATGGACATACCATAGCTAGAAAAGGCACACAAAAAGGCAAATGAGGACAACAAAAATCAGGATGACAAAAATCATGAAGCAACTTCTGTACAAAAATTTCTCTGAAAGACTAGGCCTCCTCACTTAGTGAGCGAGAAGGAGGATATGAGCCAAGACTTCAATATACCAAATGATAAAGCACATAAAAGCAACAAAAGAAGTTTCCAGGTGGTAATGTCAAAGTAAATAAAGGAAGGCTTTATATCAAATCATCATATTCTTAAAATGGGGAATCATTGTCAGAYAGCATTGTGGATGTCAAAATTCACATTGTTAAAAGACAATTTGACCAATTCTTAGAAAGAAAGTCTTTCACGAGCTGTCAGATGTCAATTCACCCATTGCTAGCTCAGGGAACYACTGAATACATCTCACTGGAGCCTGAAGAGCCCACCAGGGCAGTGTCACCACCAGCTGTCCCGTGGGAAGCAGAAGCCAGGCTGCTGAGCTGTGTGTGCGTGAGGAATGGCTGTGCCGCTCCTGCACGTGGGGAGACTCCCATGGGTCTGCATCCACAGCCAATCCATGAACGCCAGATTGCCTCATTCCTCCATACATGACATCAGGGAATGAGGAGGTTTGGGACCCTGTTCTGTCACCAGCCAGGCTGGAATTTGCAATGCAAACATCTTCTTCAGTGGGAACAGCATGGCTTTTTTGCTGCCTTTGGTAKGGCACAGCTCTCCCACCTTTGACTATTTTGTCTTATTGTTCTGTGCATCTCTCCACAGACTTTTTTTCCATGGGACTGTGCTGACAGAAACAAAAATGCATTCATTTCACTGACACTTCCCAAGGGAAAGCATGTCCTACACATCATCATTTTTAGCAGCTTTCYATGTGAAGGGGTGATAAGATGGCTCCCCAGAGAACGTATGCGTGTGTCCCCTCAGTAGCTGTTTTCCCTCCTGCCGAGCACAACTTGTTGGAATTGCACACATAAACCCAAGGACTTTTTTTTACTCCACCCACGCACAGCCAGGAGGTTTTTCAGAATTTCAACATGCTGTTTCCAGGGTGACCATTGGTCTCAGATTTCAAATATTGCCAGAGCTGCATATCCTCATGCTATTCTCTCCTCCCTTTGGAAACAGACGTCTGCAAGCCTGATTTCGGCATAAGGAGACTCCACACTACAGATACCAGTGGGGCTCTAGCAAGCCCATTACCTAATGCCTGGGGGTTCCTCTTGGTGTCATATCTTATACAGGGTGTGCACACCAAGGAACTATAAAACAAAGCAATCCAATGTGCTTTGGGATAATTGAGTACTCGACGCTTTGTTTCTTCTCGTCCTCAAAAAACCTTACAAGTAAGGGGTTAGGTCTCATTCAGGGCATCTGGGTTTTGTAGGGAGGGTTCTTCCAGCCTAAGTAGATATGTAGTGGTTGCAACCCTTTTTTGGCTGCTTCCTATACCATTACTATTCAGGGAAGCTAAAGAGACTGCAAAGAAGAGCCTGCAAGGGAAAACCTGAATTCATGGCATATGCACTTGAAAGACAGGCAACAGGGACCCAACAAATTTTACAGGGGCTCCAGAGGAGAGAAAGGAAGCAAGCAGGACAAATAAACACAATCATAGCACACGCAGTGATATCTGCACGTGTCCCACTGCCCCTGCAAAAGGGGAGCCTGCAGCCCAGGCATGGTGCTTCCAGGCAGAGCAAGCTCACGGTGAGTCAGTGCTTCAACCTCCTGCCAAGCATCCCAGAGACTGTRCAGCCTCCAGCTCCTGCTCCCCACCAAGAACAGGGCAGGATCAGCCATTTGAGCAATCTGTGTCTGGGAAACAGGGATAAAATCAAGACCCAAATGAAGTTCTTTTATGAGGTCAGTAAACACAAATCCCCAGTAGCTCATATAACCCTTAACATCAGAGTCCTCAAAAGGTCTACCTCAACCACTTAGTTAAGGACACAAACTCAAGAAGTCCTGCTAAGGCAAAATTTGTGCTGAATCCTACCCTACAGACTCTGGAGAGACAAAAAGCAGCCTTCTTTATGATTCCCTTTTGAACTCTCTGCATTATTTCTGGCCTGTACATTAAAACAGATGTCTCATTGATTTCCCAGTCACAAAGAAATCATTCTTTTCTTGTCTTGTGATGGATRTTTCTTCAGATGAACAGCTTCCACTTCAAACAGGGTCTTTACCTCATGGAATAACTTTTCCCAAACTGATTTTAAAATATCTATTAGCAAACTAAAGCCAGCCTCATTGTATTTCTTAAGCAAGGGGTGAGCTCAAATGATCTTTGCAAAATTGTACAAAATGTCACTGCCTTGGCATTTTTGTCCCTTAAAGCACTGATCACAACAGAACATAACAGGTGCCTAATTAAGGAGTATTTACTTACCCTTATTTTAARTCTCATTATCAACCCTGAAAGAGTAAACTCCAAAAACATCAATGTTTCACTTCAATCACCTTTCCTTCATAAATGAGGGAAAGTTTAATGCACTTTAAACCTTCTCAAACTACTTTTSTAGTGCTTGCTTATTCTGTAATCCCTGGAAAAGCATTAAAGGAAAGGGAAGGAAAGCACAGAAGTATATAAATAACATTTTCTACTTTAAAAGTAAAATACCCCATGTTGAGGTAAAGGAAAACTGGGGAAATAACTTTGTGATTTACCRGAATTCAAGAAGGGAAATATTTTATATACCATTTGGGGGTTTGGTTTACAGAGGGGCACAATAATAGAAAGACTAGCTTGGCCTTTTCCACTTAGTCCTTGGCCACACAAATACTTTCTCTCACTTGAACTCACTATAAAAKGGGAATAAACCTCTCCCATGAGCCACTTAGTTAAACAGAGTCTGGTGGTGGAGAAAAACTTGATTTTAATGTGGCTCTTGATTTAGACAGGAGATTAATAATACCAGAAGACCTTTTTTCTCAAGAGATTACATCAACAATAAAAAAAAGAGAAGGTAATACATCTTTCAATGAATGTGGCATGAATAACAACATGCTACCAATTAATTTCACAGGCTGCTTCTACTGACCACAGCACACCTGAGCATCTGCTTCTTAAGAATACACTTCCAGTAGTTGTTTGCCTGTCAGGCAGTACTCGAAAGGCCTCATACAAAGGACCAAAAATACACTCATAAAGTCACTACTTCAAATCATCGACAAGCTTGTAAACAACTTTCTCACAATATATTTAATTTAGTAGAAGATCCAGATTTAGGATTTAAGAAAAAGGCAAATATGAGCACTGGAAATGCCAAAACTTAATCTCCAAAAGGGACTCCCACATGAATTGGTCTGTTGTCATTATATCACAAGGGTTCTAGTGTCATCACATTGCAAGGTTTCCATRTTACTAGAGTTTTGCACCTTCTTGAGGTCTCGTGCGTGCAGCTCCTCCAGGCACTGACTCTTCCTTGTCCCCACAGTAGCCAACTGACTCCAGCTCCCACCAATCCACTATTTTATAATACTCTTCTTATTAGCTACAGGTGTGGCCTGTTAAGATCAGGCCTGCTCCTAATCTTTAGTAATYGGCTCAGCTGCAACTCTTTAGGAGATAAGATTACACCACCTTCATTTACCCATGCTGTATCCCCCTGCATTGTTCATYTTTGTAACAGCTGTATCTAATGCAYRCTTCTGTTTTTCAGGTAACAYTGTGTAATATAAAATAAAGAGTGGTCTTGGGGACTGGGAYTTCACGTGGTAAACTCTGGAGTTCCTGCTCCTCTGTGCTATTCTACTGGTGATCACTCTGTTTACATACCTGTGTCTGCAGCCCTACAAAATTGGGACATTACCAAACAGAACAAAATCATTATTCAAAGGTCAGAACCACAAGTTTTTCTGCCCTGGAAATTTGAAACATCAGAATACATCTGAAAAAATTTCCTAGTGAAAAAAAATAGTTACCTCAAGCATTTTTTAAAACTTACAATTTGTGGCAAAAATTCCTTTCAAACAGAAAGCGTTTTAAAAAGAAAATGTCAGCTACATAGAGAAAAGAGACATTTTGTTCCATGACAAACCCTTTCGCATCAGGGACAGCACATACCTCCTTTTGTTTTGCTTTGTCTTATCGAAAGGCTTCATGGGTTCTGGTGAAGTAACATAATGCTGTTCCTGCTCTTTATGTCAAATCATAAAATATTCTGAGCTGGAGGGGACCCACAAGGATCACCAAGTCAGAGTGTGGCACTCCAGCTCACATGTGGATGTAACTAAGGGCTACCTACAGCCACAGAGATGATAACAGGACCACAGGCAGGTATGGCACGTAACACACGCGGATGTCCATGACTGCTTAGATGTGAGGCATGCATGAAAATGCCAGGAGACCTGGAGTTCCAGCAACACAGGATATGTTATCCTTCRATCAACCCCAGCAAACCACCTATTTTAGGCACTGCAGGAGCATGGGTTATGCTCACATACAAAAACAAACCCATGGGGTGACATCCTCTCCACATGAAAAGAGGAGACTGTAATCTCTGTGGGTGTCAATTTAGCATAATCCCCACAGAAAGGTTTAGCTGGCTTTAAAATACACAGATGTCGTATTTAAGAAGGGCCCATTCATTTCAGGCCCAAAATACATAAACATGCCTTGAGTAATAAAGCAAAAAAGGTACTTTTTGCTGATGTGTTGTGGTTTAGGATTTCTGAGGAGGTGAAGTATGGAGCTCAGTTGTTGTTTTCGTTTTCTGAGGAGGTTTTATTATTATTAAGTTTTAATTTAGTTTGGCTCAATCTTTATTTTGCAGGTATGTAAATACAGGGAACCCAGTGCCAATAGCTAGAGCAATAATTCTGGTCAAAATGAAAAACAGAGCTTTAGGCTATAAATGTAAGACAAAAAATCAAAGGATTTAAATGAAATCTGACATGGCAACTCATTAAATTCAAGAGTATCCACAATATTTTATTAAACATCAGTTAAGTGCATCTTTAAACAAGATGAATGAAACTTCAGGAAATGAAACAATCATTGCCTAAATATTTAACATGCTAGAGACAAAGGAAATGCACCATTGTGTCAGAGGAATCCCCCCAGCTAGTCCACAGCCTTATCTTCAAGACTGGCCATTTCAGCATCTTCAGAGGCATTTATCTCCTTTCTAGAAGAAAGTCTAAAACTGGTCTTAAGATTGGCTGACTAAACTGAGCACAGYGTTTCTGATGAGGCCACACCCCTGTGAAGGTATCAGAGCATTTAATTGTTTGACATCCTCTTTCTTAGTAYGCAAATCTGCTGAATGCAAAGCTTTCACCACACCACCCAAATACCTGAAACACGCCATACTGGGTTTGAGTCAAACTCTCAGGATGCAGTTCAGTTTCCGACCAYGTCTAGGTGATCCAGTGGAAGACACACAAGACCTACAGCAAGATCTCCCTTATCTCTGCTGGCTGGCTTTTGCTTAAGATCTTTTTCAGTGGCGATAGGATAATTCAGAGTTCCAGATGTTTCTTCCAAAAACATGTTACTTTCTAGCCTTCTTTGAATTTTATCTTTCATTCACTCAAGAAAGTCCATCTGACTTTCTCCTCAGTCACACTCGCTGAAACAATTTTGTGCTATTACATGGTGCTTTTTTGTCTCCTATTGCATATCATTAGCAAATAAAGCAACTTCCATCACAAGATATGAATTCAGCTCCCTTTTTGGAAACATTTTGCTATTATATTCTTGGAGTTTGCCAAGGCAGGAAAGGGGATTTCTCAAAGCACTTTGTTTCTCACACCATAACAGTCTAAACATTTTGGGCAAGCTTTTTATCAAGATGAGAATTAAATTAAATGTATAAACTAACTTTCCTTTATCTGTTATTTTATTTTATTATGACCTAATTGAAATTTATTAACAGGCTGCAAAAGCTATACCAGTTACATCCAGGTATTCCATGGTAGCCTCAATCTTTTATTTCACTTTCAATTTTTTTTATTCAGCAGTACAAATCATTCAGTGCAGATGTTGCCACTTTCTAATTAATCATATTGCCTTTTGTCCTTTTAAAAGATATGGATCCAACACAGTAAAATAAATTAAATAAAAATAAATTTAAGCAGGTTATTAAAGCAATGAGTTTGTGGAAGTAATGGGATCTTTAGATAGTTAGCTACTGCCTTAAGTTAAGAAAAGTCTCTTTTCCTGTGTATGTGTAAATAATTAGAACTTAGAGGAAGGTATAGCTGAGATTCCTCAAAAATAAGTGGTCCCATTCCTGTCATTTAGAGAGCTAACATAATGCATGTTGACCTGCACTACGAGCAGCCCCAGTGTCCATCTCAGTGCTCAGACATGCACTGAATGGCAATTCAAAACACATTTGCCCAGCAAACCAAACAGGGACCTCAACCTCCAGAGAATGAAAAGTGGCTACGAACAGGGAAACTTAAGTAGTTGCAAAAGTAATCTGAGCATGACCATTGTCCCCAGCCCCTCCTGGCTGAGCAGGCTACAAGAAATAGGGCTTGTTTTACCACACATCCCGGGCCGTGGCCACGCTTCCCTACTGCCAGAGCTTTGTAAGCTGTCTGAGCTGTGCATGCAGTCTGCTTCTCAGAGCACTCCAGACTGCTACGGAGATTATTTTTATCAATGTTATCACAGGCAGTGTGCTAAAGTCATCAAGTTTCCTCAGCAACACTTCAAAGTAAAAGAAGGAAGAAAAAGAATTTAGGAATGCTTACCAGCCTGAGAGGAAGATCAAATCTCAAAATGACTATGTTAGAACCAAAGATGTTTTGCCCTGCCAAATTTAAAGGACCAGTTTCCAAAAAGTATTCCTTGGGAGCAGTATGACAGCCATTATCCATGGCTGCCATATAGATGAAGCAATATGCCTTACTTCATGAGAAAAATCGGTAGTGACCATTTAACTAGAAACGAGAAGACTGATTTTGCCTGGCTTCTCTGCATTATTCTGCATCCGGTTGTGAACTCTAAATTGTCCATAGATACAGAGCAGCCACAGAGCTCACAGTCGGCACTGAAAAGCCAACATCTTGGTTGCTCCCTTGCCTTGGACCATCATGAGTATTCCCAGCTGACACTTGTCTGCCCCTCCATGCAGCCTGTTCTCCACTTTTTGTGGCTTGACACACTAGACACATCACCCAACATGACACATAACCCTGCATGCTCTGGCCTGCTTTAAAAACATTGCAACAGGTGTTAGTCTCCCACGTGGGATAATACCATGATACCACTTCTAATCCACTACACAAGAGCTGAACCCCTGGGCCATGGCATGGTCCACAAACAGCCTAATCCTTCCTTGCTTTATCTAGTAGGAATGGCATCAACATTTTTCTAAAGCCTCACGCTTTGGGGTGAAAATTTCCTTCTTCAAGGTATTTATGATAGTCCACCATTCACACTTTTACCCGACACCTTCCTCAGGGCAACAGGAGATCTCAGCAGCATCCAGGAAAAGTAAAAATCCTTGCCAATATAGACGGGGTGGTTTGAACAGCCACAGCATAAGTGACATGAAACATAATCCAGGGTACGGGAGAGGGAGTCAGAGCAAAGGGAACTTCTGAGCCTGAGGACTTTTTCAGAGGGCAGTGGAAAAGCAATCACATGACTGTGGGAGTTTCTTCCAAAGGGCACRCCATGACAGAATGAGTCCAGTATCCACGAGCTCTTTGATCTGAGCTGTAAAAATAAATTATTTATGGAGTTAGATGGTATCTTTGGGAGTTCTGGTAGTATTGTCTTTAAATTTCCTTTAGCTGCACATAACAGATGGTCAACACGTTAGTTTTATTTACAGACAGCCCTCATTCGCAGAACAACAGAGGTGGAAAGGGAACTGCCTGTTTAGCTTTGACGTGAAGGACTTCTCCTGGAAAAAGTTCTGCTGAGAGGTTTAGAGGKACTTTTTATTTTTAATTGTTTTGCATTATCAGTTGAACTTAAACATCTATCCCACAGATCTATTGTTCTCCCCTGGAAAAATCTTAATCAAAGTTTAAACATTAATCAAAAAGGAAATAAAACTAAAATTACCTTTAACTACAGTGAGTTATGCCTTGGCAACTCTACCCTTTTGACCCCACTATCACTTTGATGAATTCAGCCTATTGTTTTGTGTAGTAGTAAAGTGCTGGCTTGCATGAGCTACAGCACAGTTTGCAAAGTACTACGATGACTGGTTTGTAGATGACTCTACAAACTCCACTTCCAAAGCTTCTGACAGTGTGTAGACAATGTCATATGTTGGTTTAAACCAAACTGCAGAATAAAAACAACATCCAGACAAAAACTCCCATTCATCAGACAGAAGTCTAGGAGTGACCTTGGGCTCATACCATCTAAAGAAGATCAGGACCCTCAAATTCTCCTAGATCAATGGGAGGAAAGTTGCAGGGGTAGTATTTTTCCTTTAAGAATAATTGGCTGGTATCTACAATTAGTAGATCTGCCATTAGTTGGTCATAATTAATTAATACAAATAAACCACTGTTTATACTAATGATCACTCATGTCACTTGTCATGGCAAGGCAAGTAACAGTTCAAAACGTCTTCTTCTGGCCTGTGTAAGGAATCAAAAACCCTTTGGTCCAATAGGCTTTGTATCAGGTTGTCACACAGAATTCTGCATCAACATCTTTAACTGTACTCACAAGCGAAGAGCTTGCACTGGGGAAAAATTTCCAACCTTTCTCCTATGGCGAACCACCAGACCTGTACACTTGTATCAGGTTTGCTGAGCAAGGTTTTGGTAGCCAGGGCTGAGCCCATCAGCAGCAGTGGTAGAGCCTCTGGGACAATGTAGTTAAAAGGGGGAAAAGATACTACACAAGAGCAAATTGCAGCCAGAGAGTGGAGCAAGAATTTATATGTCAGAGCAACAACAGCTGACACCAAGGTTTGTGAAGAAAGAGTAGCAGGAGGTGCTCCAGGCGCTGGTGCCCCTGCAGCCCACAGTGAAGACCATGGTAAAGCAGGTTTTCTCTCTGCAGACATGAAGGTCTGTGATGTTCAGAGATCCACCTGCAGACCCTGGAGGACCCCACACTGGAGCAGGTGGAAGCCTGAAGGAGGCTGTGACCTCATGAGAAGCCTTTGCTGGAGCAGGTTTTCTGTCAGGACTTGTGACCCCACAGGGGAACCACAGGAGAACACTGGAGCAATCTGTTCCTGAAGGATTGCACCCTGTGAGAGAGACCCACACTGGAGCACAGCAAGGTCATAAGGAGCACTCTCCTTGAATGGGGAAGAGCAGCAGAGACGTGATGAACTGACTGCAGCCCCCATTCCCCATCTCCCTGCACTGCTGGGGGAACAGAGGTAGTGAATTCACGAGTAAAGCCTAAGCCTGGAAAAAAGGGAGCAGTAGAGGGGAGGTATTTTAGGTTTGGCTTTATTTCTCATCACCCTACTCTGATTTCTTTATTAATAGATAAGTAATTTACCTGAGTCAAGTGTGTTTTGCCCATGGCTTTTCTACTGAGGGATTTCTCCCTGTCTTTACATTGACCCATGAGCTTTTTGTTACATCTTCTCTCCCCTGTTCAGCTGAGGAGGGGAAGGATTGAATGGCTTGGGTGGCATAGAGTGACATCCAGCCCTGGAAAACCCACCACAACACAGTTATCATGGTTTCACGCACAAAGGAGACCTCAGATGCTGTGAAAACCCAGAACAACCTCCCAGATCTGCCATTGCTCTGCACTGGGACCTTACTCATGCCATGTGAACGTTTTGTCATTCTCATCATCTCTGCTTTAGCTTGATATTTTGCACTACACCCACACTGGGTCATGGAGGCAGTAAATTCTTTTTTTAAATCTGTCAAAATATAGATCTAGCAGTAGGCTGCAATTATTTTCAGAGAAGATGCTTTTCTAGTGATATAATTTCAGCGCCATCAGAGCTGTCTGAAACAAATACTTCATTGTTTTACTGCATAAACATCCTTCTAGGTCATATCTGTCTGCATGAGCTTGGCCTGTGCCATCGGAGGCTGGAAGGTGGCAGAGGCAGCCAAAGTGCGTCAGCCCTGCAATCCCACTTCTTCCTGCTCCAGCAGCAAACCGAGCTGTGTCCACACGTCACTGCTGGGGAGCCGCCCGCTTCCCAGAGGGAAAAATAGAAAATGCACTGTCTCGTTGTGGGGCAGCTCCAGCACACTAAATAGAGCCATATACTATCACTCTATAAGCAAAACCTGCTGCTGAGGGGAAGGAAAGGTTATGGGTTTTTTTGAGGTTTTAAAGCGCTTTTTTTAAATTTTTTTTTCTCTTAACCCAAAGGGATCCAAACCAGAAGTTCCTTCCTGTCCGAAAGAGTCAGGCGRATGACATTTGTGGCCCAATTCTCTTCTCAAATTGAGTTAAGTCAGATATACCTCCAGTGAGCTGACAGAGCTACTTCAGAGTAAAGCCAGGGTGAGGGAGACAAGGATCTGTGCCACACTAATGACATCATAACAGCAGCAGCCGTCCAGAGCAGAGTCAGCGTTTTAAAACCAAAATTATGTTGATCTTTCAGCTGGAACACACAAGATTTTGAAGCTCATACAAGTACTCTGCACCAAAATATTCAATTCCTTTCCAGCATTGTTTCTGATAATATGGGTCTGTAGCCTGCTGAAAGAAAAAAGAAAAATGGTAATAACTTTACTCTCTTCTCTCAGCTTGCCAGTTTTTGACTCAGAGGAAAGAGAATACTAAGTAGAATAATCCACAGCAACAATTAAGGAGCCCTTGTAGGTGCCACAAGGTGTGACATCCTCTAAAGCATCCTGACACTTATTGACAAGAGGGACTGTGGTGATCACAGCCTATGGCACACAGACCACGGAAGTCATTCAGAAATACCTGCAGTCAGACTTGAGTGTCTTGAAAGGTCTAGATTAGAAAGGTTTGGGCACTGGAAATTATTTKGGATATTTGCCTCAAATAAGAAGAAAGGACTACCATCACAGATGGTAGTCTCTTCAAAAGAGACTCTTTCAAAAGATAGTTATCTTCATACAGTCCAGAAAAGGGAGAATCTCAGAGAATTCTGTCTGTGATAAATAAAACTCCTTTCTCTGAAGGAAGACAAGTGCAGCCTCCAAGCTGGGTCCCTGTAAGTATCTGAGACACAGCACAAAATCAGAATTTCTGGTCCTAGTTAATCCAGTACAGGTAGACTCTGCTATGGGGTATATGTATATCCAATGTATAACYACTCAGCATGCAGTGTTCCTTGTCTGCTCAATCTTTACTTCGGCCTTTGAACCTCACTTGTAATTCCCTACTTAGCTCTTGACCCTTCTTCACAGACTTCTGCTTTGACCTTTGCTAATTTTCTTTCTCTAATCCTGACCTGCTTGTCTTACATTGCTTAAACCTTATCTCATGTGCTATCCCAGAATCTGCTCTGCAGTTTATAGTCCCTAATTTTGTGGTTAAGCCTCTAAGGACCCTCTTGACCAGACATTCTGGCGAAATGCAGCATAATTCCCAGATTCTGACTTCAGTACCGTCCTCCCACCTCTAAACCTCATTCCAGTTTGACTCTCATTGGGGAGCCTAATTATGCATTCCTAATTATCCCTTCCGTATGTGCTTTATCTGCCAGGGCAGAGCAACCTGACAGATTAGCTCTGGAGTCCTCCATGAGGGCTACTAATATCCAGCCTACCTTCACTGCTAAGCCACCCCACCTCTTCTACATCAGAAATTCTCTCCCTTTTGGGCAGGTCTTTGAGCATTTTTTGCATTTCTTGTTACATTCCTGTACTTAAGCCTGTGAAGGCAGTAGAGGCCCTGAAATATCAGCAGATATCCTGGATCCATCCACCTTGCACACTCCAAGTAAAAGATGTCTTTTTCTGTTTTGTTACAGAAGGCAACAGAGAACATCCTCTGGCAGCAGACAGCATCAGCCCAAGGCAGTGCTGACCATTCAAGCCTTGCATTACCCTTCCAGTCTTGTCATATCTTCTGTAGTACTTTCCTGTGTTAACCTTGCCTCTCCTTCCCAATTCCTTCCTGATCTTCATAGTCCAACGAGTGTGTTGACCAAGAGAGGATTCCTACAGGTCCCATCCTCTTATTGATCCCATCTTGCACAGTATATTGTCACCTGTAATACATCTGAATATTCAGCAATATCACAGAGTGACTGTGCACTGAGTCACRAGGACATTGCCTTTCCTTTTGTCTGCATCTTCTGAACTGAAAGTCCTTTCTCTCAGGATGAGCCACTTCTTCTTGAGCAAGAGAAGCCCAGCCCCACTGACAAATGAAGCTTCCCTGTCCACACCCTGGCTGGGTCTGCTGGCTCTTTCCAGTGGCATGGGGTGAAGACGGCAAGATGCTTCCTGCCTGCAGTCCCAAGCTCTTTGGAAGCACTCAATATGTGGGTGYTACAACACTCCCAAAGAGCTTAAATTATAGCTCTGTGATCTGGGTATGGGACTGGTGGAAAAGTATTGTCCTCTTCCATGCCAGCACAATCTGAATCAGCTCAAAGCTACTAAAGAAAAATTGGCTATAGTTGCTGTTAGTCAAGTCATGACTTTTCAGAGTAATTTTCCCATAACAGAGTACTAAAAAAACAAAGTGAAAAATCAATCTGACTAATAATAGGAAACCAAATAAGAACAAGGCAGATATTATGCATAGATTCTTTTCCAGGCAGCACAAAAGCAGGTTTTCTCAAAGTCACAGCCAATTTTAATAAATTCTAGATCGCATACTAGCTCCTGTCTTTAATCATCTCCTAAGATTTGTGAAGCAGTGTGATCCAGAAAGTTGTTGGCTTCTCTAGTAAAGGAAGGTGGGCTGGGTGGATGTTTGTAAATCCAACAGCTAGAAGTTATGATTTTCCTCCTTACCTGCAAAAGATACTCACAGACTGACTTTTTCCTTCCTTTCTGGAGAAATAATCCAATATGTATGCACAAGCATACTGATGATTTTTTACTTTTCCCCTTACTTTTCTTTTGATGGAGTGTCAAAGGAACTAAATAGGTGGAGGTTTACTATTTTATTACATCTATAACCTTATTCTGATATGTTTATAAAGAAGGAAATTGACCTCTTCCTGGATACCAATGAACTGTCAGCTTCATGCAGCCAGCTTCCTTGTAATACATGAAAAGTCTTTCTCATAGGCAGGCTTACTAGCCTTGCTCCACTACAAAAAGAAAAGAAAGCAAATCAAATCCTCAAATCCTTCTCCTGAACTCCTCCTCATATTCACYAGAAACATGTAGGAGCTCAGTATGTGGTGCACATCTCAGGCTGTGTTCACTCCTCTCTGTTTTGGGAAGGATCTGAGCAAGGACAAGGCAAGCAGTGTGTCAGGGCTTCCACTGAAAGGAGAGGGCTTAATCAGAACCCCTCCCGCACATTGAAGTACCCAGAATAAACTATTCATTGTTCCCAAATGTATAAACAAGAGATTCTTCAGCTTTCACCCAAGCCCTTGCAATTTTAATTCTTTCCTTCACATGTGTATCTGGAAATGCTCTTTGCTAATATCTAAATGCCCCATTTCTCTGTTCCAGCAGGAAACCTGGGACATCCATTAAGAGCATCACAGCTTGCCAATACCCTGAAACCCATAACACTGAGTGAAACACCTGGCCTGATGGTTCCTAGGTTCAGGTTTATGCTTTTTCTCTCTCACACACTTACACACACACACACACCATAAACCTGCAGGCAACTATGTACTTTCTGCTGCAAGTGTCTGGAGGAGAGTTCTGTCCCCTCTACCTTAAGGGAGGGTTAGATTTCAATGGTTTTCCAAGCTGAGCTGGAATCACAAATCAGGCTTAAACTGATTTAAGCTTACCTCCCACCTCTCTCAAATTCTGGGAGGGAAATTAGTGAAATTCATGCACAATATCAAATGTCTGAGCCAGGTGGGGATTCCTAATGGCTGGGCCATTACCTTTAGCAGGATTAGGACAGCAAGCCCTCGTGGCTTGGGCAAAGAAATAGGTATTGACAAAGAACAGTCAATACATATCTCCCATGATGTGATTTTGAATCCTCATATATGGGAAATTGYCTGGGGAAAGCCCCTCCTGTACAGTCTGTTGGCTGAGGGGCCAAAATAGTGCATTGCAGGGGGGTAGATGAAAGCCAGGATCAGTGCAGAAAGTAGGTGGTTAAAATGGATCACATCCCTGGGAGGCCTGAGCTCTTTCAGGACAAAAGTAGCTAAAGATTCATAAATAAAATAAAATTAAAATATAATAGGAGATCAAAATAAAACCAAAAAACAGCCCAAGGGTAGAGTGAAAAACCCAGGGAAAGAACCTGTYAAAGTCCTGGTGGGTGGCAGTGGTCGGATTTTTGAGTTTTGATACTGGGAACAGAGAGGAGGCAGCTGCAGTAGGAAGGAGGCTGGGCCTCACCACACTGGGGGAAGAAAGGCTAATAGGGAAGCTCAGGGGGAGGGGGAGCTCTCAATCTGAGCTTAGGGCACCCATCAGCTCCAGAAAGCTGCCCTACTGCAAGGGGTGGCGAGTGCCAAAGGACTGGGAAGACAACATTTATTGCAGGGTCGAGGACTGATGGTCTGAGATTGACTTGGTGGCAGGATCCCATGTTAAGAAGCAGGAGAGTTGTACAGTCTCTCACAGGTACAAAAGTACTTCAGTTCTCTGGTTTACAGCGTGCTTTTTCCAGGCATGAGCAGCMCAATGGCTCATCAGTTCATGCTATCAACAGAGAGAACATTTTGTTTGTAGTGCACCCTTGCCCTCCCAGCATCAMTCCATAATTTTATTTCATTTTCAGCTTACAGAACTTAAAGGTATAAAGTAAGCTGCTGCAGCTCCCCTTGCTTCCTGTCAAGGGGAGGAGAGAAGGAAAGATTAAAAAGCCAGGGAACTGTACAACTGTCAGAAGCAGCCTTTCTGTAGCCAGAGGGAGACAACCATCAGTGAGAGGCATTTTGCCACTCCCTGCAGGGAAACACAGCACATTTAAAATGCACATTTTTTCSCCTGGATTGCTCATCTACTTTGAGTTGTCCTTCTCTCATCATTTCGTTGTTCTATTCCAAAGGTTTAAGGGGATTAGTGACTGCTTTATGCTGAGTCTGGGACAATGCCAGGAAGGCTGAAGGAAGTTGAGAACAGCTGTGCCAGATACCCAAATTTCAGGACATTTCTGTGCCCCTCTATGTCCCCAAGACTGTTTTCCAGTCCTTAAAGAGCAGGGTCAAGAAAAAGGTGGACAGTTCTGGACCCATCAACATAACCTCTCTGGCTTACAGACACAACAATCGGTTGCTACTGATGTTCTTTTAGTGTAAGGCACTAAACACTAGGTAAACAAAATGCTGTTTACCCAGGAAAAAAATCAGTACAAAGGTAGTTCCCCAGCTGTGACACTTTGATGCAGTTCTGCAGTCTGTGGTTTTCCTTCCAGCCTCATCATTTCAAAATGCTGTGCCCTCCCTTTCCAAGCATCTCGTGCAGAGTTGCTCCAAATATGTGACAGCCACAACATTGCTCATGGAACTAGAGTCAAAAACTGTTCTGCCAATCCATTGGCAAACAATCTTACTCAGAAAAAAGAAAGACCAAAAATAAGGAAAGAAAACTAAAGCACTAGTGAATAGGTATCTCAGTTCAAGAAGGCTACTCCTCYAAGAGCATCCAGCATGGGTAGCTGAGAAAGCACAAGTCAGGCCCAAAACAGCTCCAGTGCCAGCCCAGTTCTCCCCAACCTCCTCCATCCGGCCCATTCCTCTGCCTGCTCTGACTGAGGGCCTGATGCACAATGACAGGAGTGATGTGTGATCTTGTTCTGTGACRAATGCTGCCTGCTGGCATCAATACACTCTGTCAGACAGAGGCAGGAGCTAAGGAGGCAGGGGCTGTTCCCTGGCAGGCACATTGGCCTCACATACAGGTGGCTTGGCTCTCCAGCACACAGCCATGCCTTCCTGAAAGGCTTTGCCCTCACTCTCCCATTGCCCGTGTTCCAATCTTGCACTTGCATTTCCTGCAGTGAGCTCGCCCTGACCTTTGACAGGCTCCACACAGTTAATTAAGTTTGTCTGAAGTTGCTTCATTTTTAGAGGGATTTTCATTTTGACTATTCCCTTTCCCGCGACACTGCAGGATACAGCTCCTCAAGGAAAACAAATTCTGTCTTCAGCTGAAAGTCCAGAGGGGTTTTTCCATTGACCTAAATTAAACTCCAGATTTGCATTGACATCAGAATTTACTCCCAGAACTTTCAAGTCCTGCCAAATTCATAGAAATTGAGAGCAGCATAGWTAAATATCTGCTTCCACTCTTTAATTAAACAATATTTATAGTACAATTGGACATATGTATGTGCATTTTGAGTGAATATTAATGTTTTAAATTATGCAATTAAATTAATCATGAAAATAAATTATATGCCTCTATTCAGGGAGTCAGCAAAAGCAGGGACAGAAAGGATTTCTCCTCTTTTACCTGCTTAAGAAAAGAGTCGAAATTATATATGTTAATGCTAGAAGGTGGTTCATGAATTAAAATATCACAGGGCCCTCCCTCCAAAGAGAATAAAAAGCTAGGTAAGAATGATTAATGCGCTTTTACTCAAAGACTGATACATTTTATATATCTTTGACCTTCTAAGGTCAAAGGGATTATAGGACTGTTTGAAGTTCAGGAGGAGCTGAGCAAGGAAACAAGAGGGCTTTTCAAGGGGTGATGAGAAGCTGCGGCTGACGTTTCAAGAGCAAAAAGCCTTTTTTTATTAACTCCTTCTTTCTCAGGTCAAAAATGGTTTTGACAGAAGAAATAAAAACAAGCATGCAAATGTGCAAAAAGTAATCCAATTTCCTCTGCAAGCACACAGACCTCATCTTGAAGCTGAGCAGATGCAGCAGCACCAGTGTGGCTGACCATGAGGAGGCAGAAAGGAAGGACCCATGGGAGGCAGGTCACTGAAGGCAGGAGAGCATGGCACTACTGGAGCTTCAGTCAACACTGCTCACTGCCCTTCTGGAAATTTATTAGGAGAGCTGTTCAAATTCTGCAGCAATCATAACATCTTGTTATCACAGATCTTTCTGTACAAACTTCTGAGGAGTGTGTCCTGCACACTTCTGTGCACAGCTCAATGGGTAAGTGAACACCAGGGCAGTTATTTGAGCATGMAATAATGGCAAATAAAACATGCAAGCTAGAGAAAGGAGTGCAGCATGAGGTCTCCAGGGTAGATTAGGTTATTTATCCTCAGTGAGTATTTTACATGCTGAAAAACACTTTTTGCAAGGGGGCAGCGGAAGGATAGATGAAATTTAATCGAAAGTTTTGACAGTGAGATCTTAGAAACATAAATGACAGGCCAAAGTGTTTCATTTTATATTTTCAGTATTCTTTCCCTTTTTTGTTTTAAAATGGCATTTTTACTTTAAAGTTGTCAAATTACGTCAAAAGGGTTTAAAAAAGAGTTTAAAACCTTACAAAGGAAACTGAATATTTGACTTTCCATCAAATKAAAGTTTTTGATTAATCCTAAATTATTTTCAGTTTTATAGTATAATTACAAATTACTTTTTATGTGACTTCAGCATAAATTTTCATATTTTCTACACATATGTACTATATAAAACATAAAGTAAATTATGTGTATCTACTTAGTCAGCCACAATGGTAAAATGCATGGAAGATCATTTTTGTCTTTTTCTATTCTGAAATAAACTGAAATTTTGTATTTTAATGCCACAAGAAAGTCCTTATATTGAGTCCTGGCAAAACAGGACAAGTACAAATACAAACAAGTATTGGTCACTTAGGTGTCACMAATATAGATGGAGTCTGTTTCCGTGTCCTCAATTCAGCTACCCAAGTGAAAATTCAGTGGAGATCTTTGGAACAMTTGGGTCAGAGCTTGCTTCTCCCTTTTCATTTTTGTTCATTTTTCCTGAAATTTTATAGACAAAATGAAACTTTCTCACTTTTTCAAAATTACTTTTCATTTTTTAGCTCTAATAAAGAATTGTGAAGAAAAAAATCTCATTTTTCTCTCTTTGCTTACCCTTTGCTTACCTTCAAGCTCTGAACACTAATGTTGACTGCTATTGATGCAGCTTCCTCAGTTCAAGTAGACTTTGTGAGCATAAGCTGAGGTTGCCAACAAAAGTTATTCATCTGCATAAACAAAGTCACAAACACAGGTACCATTTTCTACAAAAACACAGTAAATTGGAAAATTAAAGCTGAATTGGAAGTAGACTGCAAGCTTCCACAATCTAAGGGATGAGTAACTTGATTCTATGCAGAGCAATTGTCTCGGTCTCAGACTTTTTCCTTGTCTCTATCAGGAAAACACAAGAAGGTTCCTTGTTCGTGAATATGTTACYACAGAAATGTACAATTCTGGAAAACCTATTCAAGGCTAAACCTGGCCTCTCTCAGCTCATCTTCACATGTGAAGTATTTTGTTTCCTCTTATTCTTTAATATTCTCTCTMCAGACGCCCAAATGCTGCAGGCAACTTCAGCAAAGATTATTCAGTCAAGGGCTTAGTCCAAGCATAAAACTATACCTAGAAGAYATGGTATCTACCCTATAAAATCTACAATTCAAATTTCTTTGCTGCCTATAGACAACTCTGCTATAATTCTATTTGTATTGAGAGAAATGCCATGTATAATCTTGATTTCTAGAGCTTTCTGAAAGGAAAGGTGAATTTCACCTTAAAGGCTTAATTCAGCCCACTGTTTATTCTGGACTTGTACTGTAAATTCACACATATTTGAGGACATTTTTTATTTGGTGGGATAYCTGCCATGTAATATATGTAGTAAAGGGCAGGCTGGTCAAATTCACCAAATCATTTTGGCTTCAAGAAAAGTTTAAAAAGGCAGACTTGGGAGAGTATCAGTTGTGGTATATTTTTAGCTAGTATTATACCAGTGGGAAAACCCAGCTGGATGTGAGGAAACACTGGTTTTCCTCCTCTGGCAGAGGAGATGTAGCCAATGGCCCTCACCTCCCAGAAGTTCACCCATGGTATCAACTCTTCTCATGTTCAGGGCAGGGCATCTACCTCAGTCTGCCAGGCTATCTYGTTTCACTAGCAATCAGTAACTTTAAAAATCCCTGAACTGCAGGTTTCTCACCTTCCAGCTGAGCATCCTACCCCTTGGGGTAAGGAGCCACATTCACTTCCTTTAGTTGTCTCACCTAAAAATCTAAAAAACAGGGTAGAAGAGCTTCAGCAGAAGAGACTGAGGGAGCACCAGTAAAACCTGGTGATTTGGATGTTTGCTACAGAGATCTGAGTTAAAATTCACTGCTTTGTGCTCCAGGGGCTTGGTAGCACAGGAAAAGTGAGCTGTACATGCCAGGAGTGGTTAAATGTTACGCCATGCAAAGAAGGTGTGTGTGAACTCACCCTTTGTCTTTACCACTGCTGTGCTTCAGGAATGGATGGGAGTGAAGATGCTGCCTTCTGGTCTACTTTTTGCTGAATATTTTTTTWAAATCTTCAAGGGAAATAGACACAGGAGGAGGCRTAGGTGACCTGCAAGTTGGAACAGTCCTCTGGGCTCATTTCTRTTTTCTAATAAATATTTATACAAAGTTGAAAAGTGACAGAACAGTTCTCTGGCAATAAGCTAAAACTGTCCAACTCTCTATTTCATTTTCCAGTTTTGTGTCTCTATCCCTTAATTTCCTTTGCTTTTCTTGTAAAGGCTTGGGAAAACAAATGTTTCATTTGGGATTGAACAGAAAGTTTCATTCGACATAAAATRTAATTTGGGAGTTTTCATTCCTCTTTGGGGAGAAAAAAATGTTTAAAAGTCTAGATTTATTTTAATACAAACCAAAATCCTGATAATTTTTGTTTGTTTTTTTTCCTGTTTGTTTGCTTGTTTGTTTGGCAWGTTTGGTTTGGTTTGGTTTTTTTACTCATCACTAGAGGGAAACAAAATCAATTCTTCACAYAGCCTTAATGACACCTTCAATCAATTCCAACTGTTAGGTCTCATTTCCTCAGCCTCTGTAAGAATTCCAGACTACAAAAGAAATTGCTGCAACTGGAAAAGGTGTACTAAGGCAATTTAAGGAGAAGACAA
>JACDOX010000056.1:132066-156759 GCA_014549065.1 Cardinalis cardinalis
GAGAAGAGAAGAGAAGAGAAGAGAAGAGAAGAGAAGAGAAGAGAAGAGAAGAGAAGAGAAGAGAAGAGAAGAGAAGAGAAGAGAAGAGAAGAGAATTGTCTGATACCGTTTGCAGCAAGAGAAGTCCCACTTACAGCCAGTTATTCTGACTTTGAGAAATGTGAAAAGCAAGCAGGCACTGGGAAATTTGCATCTGTTGTTTTGTAGCATTAATGAAAAGAATTAAAAAGAAAAACCAGTCCAAACTCCTACACTTCAAGACTCCTCTGCATGCAAACCAGGTGAGCCTACGCCAATTCTTTCCAGCGTGTGTGTTGAGACTTGGCTGATGATGCATTCCACAAATAATTTCTCTTCTCTGTGCCTGCAAGACATTTTGGTGTAGGAATTAGAACACAATCCAGCATTTCAACTAAAATAATTATTCAAAATGAGCAAACCCTGAGATACTTCTTTTGTTTTATGCTTAAGAGGTGACATTTAAACTTTCAGAGATACGGAGAGAAATTTTGTTTATGGATCAATGCAGTTCAAAGGAAATCCTGCATCTTGCTTTCTTCTCCTAAAGATCACAAAACCCCCCTCTAAGGCCTCACTGTAAGARGACATTGCTAATATGTACAGGTAAGGATCTTATTGCACACTCAGGARAATGTTCCAAATAAAACATAAATTACAGTGCCACAAATATTGGGCAGGACAGCACATAAAATTATTCTATTGCTTGCATAGAACAAGTTGCCATCTCCCTTTCTAATGCTTTAATATTAATTAAGCATGYCACTAGCCTTTTTACATGCTTAATTTTAGTTTCTCTATTAATATATAGGAAAACAGAGGAAAATATGAGAGATTATTTTACTTTCTCTTTATTCAGACTGAGAAAAAACAGGGCTCATGAGAACAGCACATATAAACAAATAGCCTTTTTTTAATTACAAATAGCTATTAAGTCTCATTTCTTATGCAAGATCATTCTCAGGGAGAATCTGGTCTGGTGCTAGAAGACTGTGACTTCTAAGCTCTACTAGATRTTGTGTGTATATGCATCATAGCTTTGCTGAGGCAAGTTCCATTCTTTGACTCCAAATGTCTCCCCTGTGGCTCAACCCTTTCCTGTTGCTTTCATGAAAATGAGAAATAGTCCTTGATCACAGAGTTCCCAGGTTTTTCCTCACACTGACAAAGGAGATTGTTGTCAGCCTGCTGGCAGGTGTTTTGAAGGATACCAAAGAAATGGGATCCAAGTGAATATCCTCATGCATCAGGAAGAGGGTTGTTAATCCTCACTAGAAGCATTATGGACACAGAGATGGGAACATGCAAGAGAGGCCAAGGGCGGCATTGTACTTAAACACAGATCTTTGGGCAGTTTCTCAACTTCTCCCTCTCGTGACCTCACTTCCCAGTGCACTTCCAGGCRCATGACCCCACTTCTGATTGCCAGCCCTACTCCTGCAATCAACTTCCCATCAAGCCACCTCTTAAGTACCATGACCTCTTGTTTGTAACCCGGTGTTCTGAGAGGCTGGTAAAGAGGCAACTCCCTTGTGATTCCCTCAGCACAGATGCTGCCAACAAACCACAGACATCTCAGGCTGCCTGCTCTGTATTTCCTCACACCAGGATTGGAGGTATTTACACCCAAGATTTTGTATTTTGTCTGGGAGAATAATTGTCTTGCCATTATGCASTCCTGTCCTTTAACTACAGAAATAAGAAGTTTAAACCTTCAAAATACAAGGAGGCCAAGATGTCTCACCCTGGCCTGCCTGGGTGCAGATCCTGTGATGTCTCAGGATCAAAGGCACATTTCCACTGACCACCCAGACTTCTATGGAAGAGTGCAGCCACAAAGATAATGTGAAACCACRCCTTGCCAGGACTCTTTCACAGTCACTTTACCCACAATTTGCAGTGTTCCTTGTGTTACTAACAGAGGAAAGGGGAAACTAAGCCATTCTGGTAAACCTCCCTTCATTTTAATCCTTCCTCATCAAACAATGCCTCAGCTCTTGACTCTGTGTCCCTTCATCTCTGGCTTTCTCCYATTTTACCATTGAAGTCTGAGAGTTTTTAATAACATGAACTTTCTCTGAGGTGGTCTTTAAAGGAGAATATGTATCTAATCACAGAAGAACTACAGACCCAGGTCATGATGTAGGACTGAAACTGATGCCTAGTCAGCCTCACACATGCTTTCTTCTTCTTGGTATCTCCTCTTCTGAACTGCCCAGAATCCCACAAGGTTTCATTTGTCAGACTGCAGATGTCACTGTAGATTGGTAGAATCCCACAGGGATCCACATTCAGCTCTCCATGGAAGATCCACACAGGCCAGCTTAAGGTACACACATGCAGGTCCACTRAAGCAACAGAGGGGAAAATGTGTCCAACAAAATGTTTTTCTTTTAATAACAAATATTTTCTTACAGTATGTTAGTACATCTGCCACACATTAAAAACACCATCTCTGACTGCAGTAACCATATAGGGAATCTTGGATGCAACTGAAAACTTCAGATGCCTGTTATTAGTAATGCCACATGGCTCCTTCTCCCTGACCCTGTTTTTGTGAACACAGGGGAGATCCTCACACCTATGCACAAAGGCACAGAAGCATGTCTTGATTTTCTTTTCCCCCTTAGTGAACATGCCTGCCAGAAAGCGAGCCAGGAAATACCAGCTTCCATAGGCACTGCCGCCGTGGGTGGCTCCAGGCCGGTGCACCCATCCCTCTGGGGGAACAGATGTTGCCACTGATTCACTTTGCAAGCATGTGAGTCAAAGTTTGCATCTGTGACAACTTAYACTAAAGAATTGTGAGCAGCTGCAGAGCAAAAAGCACAGAGTGAAAAGTCAATCAAGATGTAAGGCAAGATACTGCATCAACCCTGAAAACTGACAAATGGAATCCATTTGAATCAAGCTGCAGCAAATCTACCTGAGCAGAAGAAAGAAACAGGAAGAAGAGACAGGCAGCAATTCACTGAGTGCCCTGTGTACAATCCACAGTGACTGCTCTGATGCCTTACATACCATTAGAAAAAGCTGGAAAGAGTCTGTAAGATACCACAGGACTTCTGATCTGAGCGCTGCAATCCCTCCCTGACCAGTGAATCACTCAGAGGGTCTGGCTGAAGCACCTGGCCATTTGCAGCCGCAGAAAGATCTAGGGCATTCTTCATTGCAATGAAAATGTTGATTCAAGTTTGCTGGTCAAATTCCACTTTTGCCATTTATTTCCTCTTTGATTCAAGATTGGCACAGTGTCAAAACTAGGGGAGATGGCTACTAATTGGTATGCTCTGCCTCACACCACAGGCTAGTGCAGCTCACCTCACACCAATGTAATTGAAGTTTATGTGTTGCTTGTTGTCTGCAAAACAGGTCAAATTGTCTACAGGAAAACTTCTGTGCCTGCACACGAAAGTGAATACTGGGTAAAAGGAAAAAAAGTGTGCAAATATTTGATCAACCTTCTAAACAAATGTTTCCCAGCTGTTTTTTCCTCCTTTATGTTTGCTTTTTCTGGATATTCATGATATTGGGTTTTACTAGCTCAAATACTTGTACAAGGCAGAAATGCACAAAGTAGCATATTGAGGAAAAACAAATTTTAAATGGGCTTTATCCCCTAACTTGGCAATCAGCAGGATTATGTTACTACACAGGTCAGTCACAAAAGAGAAACAATTCCACAAGTCTTAAGTAAATTAAGGCTGTGATGTGAGAACTTTCTCAAACTTACAGGTAGCATTGGTAGACCAAAAGATAGTTATCTTTATAATCTTCAAACAAYTTATAATGATAATTAATCTAATTTAGTCAAAGTCAGAGGTTTCACCAGTCAGAACACTTTTCTAGCTAGTTACCAAGACTATAATTATGCCAAGGGAAGCAACATCTTCAAAATTATGTTCTTTATGAATGTTTTGTCTTCCAAACCCATGTGGTTCAGGGACTTCTTAAATTTAAAAGGAGCGATTTGACTACATGGATAGTTTCTATTTCTTCTTGGGTAGGACTTTGCCTATTGCATATGCTACTTGTAGCAGCTGAGTCGCTCCATGCTGAGCAGATATTTTTCAATGTTTTCTTGAGCTGCTCAAACATAGGACTGTCTACAGCATACAGAGCRCTTCCATACATTTGCACTGTATTTTTCCATTGCTTTTAAAGTAATACTGCAGTTATAAATTGCATTTAGCCRTACTGAACTTCATTTGCTATGAGTAGTTCATTTATCTAGATTTCTTAAGCTTCACCAAATTTTTCCCAGTTTTTGTCTTCCTATCTACATCTTTCATCTTGACTCGTCTAAATTATTTGGGGGCCATCTGCTGACTTTCTGCCTCTGGGCTCACCATCCTTTCCAAGTTATTATTGCATACACGAAACATTGGCTGTAATACAGAAACTTGTCAGACCCTGCTCTTAGGATTTTGTAATAATGAAAACTGATCACCGATAGAAATTTATTCCTTCCTGCTTTTTCAGCAATAACAACAGCAGTGACTACTTAATTTTTTAATGGCTGCTATTAAAGGTCTTTCAAAGTCTAAATAAATTTTATTAACTCATTTTAATTTATCCACTGACCACTTCATTGACATAGTCAAAGAAGTCCAAGGATCTGCTCAGCACAATCTCCACTGCAAACACTCATTGTAATCTTCTAGATTAGTTTTATTTCAGTAGTTCAAAGCCTTTTGCAAGGCTTGAATGAAAGGTTCCTGGCCTGAAATCTTCTGAATCATCTCTAAACCACTACAATATTTCTTTACAAAATAAAGAAAGACAAATAAAGAAAACTTTCAAATAGAACCTTTCAGAAAAAAAGTGAAAGGAAAATTTTTGTGTATTTCCTTAGAAGAGTTTATTTTCATTCTGGATTAAAAAAAAAAATCATTCTATCCATCTTGAAAGAAACCTTGTTTTATTATTTTTTTATAGCTATGTTTCAGCTTGGCTGGTCTAGTCTAGCTCTCTAGACTGATAAAAAATTATGATCTCTGAGACAATTATCCCTCTAGAGTACAATCCTTTATGTGGATACTGTCACATAAATACAGATTGTGTAGCAAGAAGCCATCAGTAAGGAAAATAAAACAGTGAGGTTTTAAAGAAAAGACTGAAAGTTGTTATTATGCCACTGTGTTATTTCTCATGTGACTGCACCTTGAATGCCCTGTGCAGTTTTGTCCCTCTGAAGCCAGAAAGGATATATTTGAACTGGGGAAGGTTCAGGAAAAGGTCACAAGGATGATCAAAGGTGTGGATCAGCTTCCCCACCAGGAATCACTAAAGAGAATAGACTGGAAATGAAATGAGGAGTGGGGGTAGGACAGAGGTCCATAAATCACACACGTGAGTCGCTGCGAGCAGACTGGGCACAATGGGAGCTCTGTACCCTCAGGGCAGGGACCGGGCACGCTGCAGAGAGGAGGCACCAGGTGGAAAACAAAGGAAAGGCAGAGGCTTTTCACACAACATGTTATTAGACTCTGCAGCACTTCGCCTCAGGATGCCGTGGATACCAGTAGTTTCAGCAAACAGCCAGACAAATTCRCAGAATAAAGGTTTGCAGGGGACTGCTGCATTTTACAGATGCAACTTCCAGCTCAGGGGAGATTGAGCCCCAGATTGCTGGCTGGCAGGAGAGTACATCAGGCAAATACTGCTCACTAAGCCCTGTTCTTATTTTTCCTGGCCATTCATGGCTCACCAACACCAGAGAGAGGACCCTAGGTTAGATGGGTGTCTGGTCTGACCAGCACGGCCATTCCTACACTCCTGTTTTCTATCTCTGATGCTGAAAACCACTTCTTGTTAGCATCTAAACCATCTCATGTCCAAGTTACCTGCCAACYCTCTTCTTGTGAGAACAACAGGTTGCTTTCAGCACCCTGCTTGCAACCTTTCAGTCCTTCCTCTTTGCCACAGAAGAAGACCTTTCTGGATATAAATCTTCTCTGGAGTCACCTGAGGAGCATCCCAGCATCTGATAAGGAAACACAACTGTACTGATGTCAAGGAGAACTGCAGAAGTTGCATGACAAACAGATTTTGGTGTTTACATTGCAAAGTATAGAAGGTGTAATGAAAATGGATAAATTAATCCACAGAGCACCTGATGCCCCAGTCTTYGGGCACTTAATCAGCACAACTTGTCAGAGAAGAATGACCAAGGGATAGGCTGGTCTAAACCCAATCTGTCAATTTAAAGCCAAAGCAAAATGTTTCAACTTTAAAAACAAAAACAAGAAACCAAACAAATAAACACAGAAAACTGAAACAAGCAAACAAACAAACTAAACAACCGATAAAATAATCCTGCTTTTCTGATAAACATTATAAATGCCTATACGATATTTCAATAGCTTCATTGGATTATCTTGTCCCTAAGGAAAAGCCATTAAAAAAATTMATTTCAGAGAAAGCTTGAGATATTATGGAGGAAACAAGTAAATATACTTGATYGTCAAGATGAAGTATGGTATTTTCAAGCTTGTCAAACTGTGATTAAAAATTCAGGGCTGGCTCGTGAACATTTTGTCTTGCCTACTTACAGGCAAACATTTCACCATTTGTTCAAAAAAGATACTTTTAAATTTATTTATACACACTGAAAGCAAAATCACCAACACAGCAACAACAGAACATCCRACAAAAATCTTGTTGCTAAATTTGACAGGATCAAGCTAAAAATCCTCTGGGCTTACTTAATAAATATTCAGCCTTAAAAGGGTCAGTAACACTTATCCTGGACTCATTCCAAATGTCAACTTTTCAGAAGGCTCTCAAAATAGGCCTTTCATGCTAGTGAGACATCCTGCACTAAAAATTAGCTCTGCTTGGAAAAGTATGGGACAACGTGACCTGCTTGACATGAAGAACTAAATTTTATGTGTTTCATTTCTGCATCTGTCACCAAAGCATTGTATAATTCAGTCAACATGATGGCAGGCATTTTTTCAATTAAATAGGCTTTTCTTCTATCAAAAAAATGTGATTTCTGTAAACACAGAGTTTTGATGTTTGTGTCCTTTAAACAATCCCAACTGATTCCTTTTTTTATTGCTTTTTTAAAGTTTTGACATTTGCTACATCAAAAGCACAAGAAAAGTCCTGGTCTCCTCTTTGTTATCTTTATTTATGCTTTTCTTCCCATTGAAAAGAAAAAGGTCATTAAAAAAAAAGATTGAAAATACTATCAATATTTTTACCTTTCTGTACTCAGCTCTGGAAAACTGACAAAACAACAAAGGTGTCAAACAAAAATCATTTAAATGTAACTGACATGATGCACTGTAAGCCCATTTCAAYTGGAACTCCCTGCACCCCAGGACTCATGTGCTTGGCATCCCTCCTCTTTCTTCCCAAGGAGTATGTCCCTTGGGATACCACCTAATCCWTGGCCAGTCCTTCCTACCTCTACTCTGGTTTGGGCATGATCTCCTCATGCTAACAAGTGGCTGGGCTGARGACCATTTATTTTTTGAGCAGATCATTCCCTGGTCAGGATCACCAGGTAACCAGAGAGCAGCTTGTCCTGGCCAGAAGAAGCGACTGCTCTCCCAGATGGAAATAAGCATCCAGAACCAGAAAATCCAGCTCAGTTCTCTCAGRACCTGTTTGTTAAACTACAGACACCATCTCCAGGAAGGCTGGAGTGACCTTCCCATCTCCCACCAGGAAGGCAGCGTACTCCTGGTCCTGGAGGTGCCAGCAGCCACAGAGGAGAAACAGGCAGCCCCAGGAAGGTGTCCTGAGGGGACAGCCTTCGTCCTACCAAGAGGTATAACTCTGCCCTTCCACGTGTGCTGGCCACTCCATAACCCAAAATCCCTCGTCCTAGGGTGATGCTATGATGCTTGTATCCCCATTTGTGTGTTCTGCTTATGCTGATATTATGTTCTGTGCCTTCAAGACTGGCTCTGAAGAGTGAATGTTTTGTTTTGTTATCAGCCTGCTCCCCCATGAATGGAGGGACACAGAGACAGGGCAGTACAYAGTGCTGCTTTTGCTTTTTGCTTGGCTTTTGCTTTGCTCTTGCTTCTGCTTTGCTCCTGCTTTGYTCTTGCTTTTTGCTTCTGCTCCTTAGTTAGTTTAGCTAAGCAGTCCAAATTTTTCCCTGAACTGTTTCTCCTTTCCCTTTTTTGGACCTACTTGAACCTGCTCCGGTTTGAGGCCTGGGAACACCGAGAGTTTGCACCTTGCGGCTGCAGCAGCTGCCCCAGCGCCGGAGGGACTGAGAACAGAGCGACCACCCCCGACAGAGACTTTCTGAATTTGTCGTCTTTTTCAGAGCAGTGAAAAAGTGGTGTCATCCAGTATTGTTCATTTTGTGTGCTGGRGGGTGCTGTGCCTGTTAAATAAACAGGTCCTTTCCACTTCTCTCCGAGGAATCCTTCCYRAACYGGCTGGGGAGAGGGGCCATGTGGGYTTGCTTTCTGGAGGGGCCCCCTTCGGAGGTTTTCTCCTAAATTTGCCCTAAACCAGGACATCCCTATTAGCAAAAGCAAATTCATCTTTTCGTGAGAGCACGGCTGCTGCTGGCCTCRCAAAGTGCTACGTGTGCATGTGCTGCATGCCCAAGTACGTGCTGTGTCAGAAATGGTTATGAGAGAAATTGATGAAATTATGCACAATGTTAGGAGCTTTGAGGAGAGAAATAGCAATGTTTACAAATGCATAAGATGAGATTTCATCAGAAACAAACTATGTGGATATGGGATCTTGCTTCATTCCACATTAAAAGCACGTGTGCCCCACTGTTGGATCCAATACACTTACAGGCAACAGACCTCACTCAAAATTAATTTAGCTGCCTGGCCTAGAGAGTAYGTGCATGAAAATTTATGGTGTGCCTCATCTTTTCCTGAATGTACATGATAAGGCTTACCTACTCTTAAGGTTATTATGAGAACATTTTAATCTGATTGAATTTAATTCAGTGCTTTAGTGCCACTTACCTACAGCTCTAACAGTGAAATGGATACATCATTTTATTCCAAGTAGCAGAGTTGTTCACACAGAACCACATCTTCCAGACACAGGTATAGACAATTCCCATAAATATTAGATTATTCAGGAACATAARAACATGCAAGAATGGAGCCTAAACTTTGTCTGTGGTGCCTAGTCTGTAGCTTAGTATTTGTTGGACACTGATACTTATTATTCATTGGTTTTGKTTTTTCGTTCTGTTTCTTTAATAGCCTGATTTATTTTGCACAGTGGTCCACCATTTCATAGAAGGATTTGTCTTTTCTGAAAGGGATCACATGGTAAATTCTTTTTCTTTGTTTATTTTTAGTATTGTACCATTATATTTTAAAATTTCAAATAAAAGCATGACTGGATTAAAAGACAGTTAAATTACGCCTACATGGACACTAATAAGCAGCCTCTAAAGCCTTAGCCAGTCGCCTCACCAAAACACAAAGCATATGGGAAAGAAGGGGGCCTAAAACTGAAAAACAGCAATTCTGTGCTTGGATTGTTTAGTCTGCGTGGTTGAGGGAACRCGAGAATAGGGATAGGAGGGCAAGCATTGGAAGCCTAGTGCAACTATTTGGATACATAACGATGTTAAAGGACCCCCACCTGCATGCATAGACCAATATGGTRTGCATTTAGACCTCTGCTCTTCTAAAAGCTTCTATTTGTGTTTGTTTCCTCTATATCTGTACCTCTAAAAGTTCCAGGACCTGGTGCAACATGATTGCATCCACAGCCTTGTGCGGAAGACTGAGCCGCCTTACTCCTAGAATCACAGGAGACCACTAAGAGCTCRGAGGTGCTTATAAATTACGATCTTTCCAAGGCCCTGAGGTAGGGTGCAACAAGCCATGCAAAAGGACTTKAACAAAGTGGGAATGGCTGCAAGAGCCCCTCCACCTCACTGAGCCCATTTGCAAAAGGGAAATGCACACAGCATTGACACCCGGCCTGCTCCATGCTGAAACACTCACACAACTAGATCACTCATGCTTCCCAGTTTGTGCATTTTACTGAGGGACAATTATAGCTGAAAAACTGTGACATTTTTCACAACTGCAWTTTGCTATTTTTCTGCTTTCATTTCTACTCAGGCAGATAAAGTAAAAAAACTTTCCAGAGCCCACATTTCTTTGCTCTGACACAGATTGTGGTATGTTGATGAAAASACAACAGTTTTCTTTGTCCTTGCCCTGCTCCCAGAGCAAGCATTCAAAACTGAGTTATCTTATCTGAGGGGAATACAGAAAGGACTGAGAAATGATRGTGCAACATGAAGTGATCTGATTTCCAGAGGAGAAGCAGGCCTCCACCCGCTGTGGTGTTCCAGTGCTGCTGAGCAGTACATCAGGCAGCCAGTAAGAAATCATGGCAATTACAATGCGTTTTTCCCTGGTAGATCATAAAGGGATTGTCCCAGATGGGTAAGTATGTCCTATGCTCACCAGGAAACACAACTGAACAGAATCTGGAATCATTTCAGTCTGGGAAGTAAGGATGTCTTGTAGACAAAACAACTGCTGAGCACCCCCAGAAAGCTGGGTACCAAGACCTGATTGTAAGACTTGAGATAAAGAATGGAGATTATTTTTTAAGTGCTCACTAAGTTTAATTCCTCAAGATGGAGTAACATTTTTCTCTATGCTTAATAAATATTTCTTAAAGATGCTTGGTTGTATAAGAAGGGCTATGATCCCCAGGTCCCCTGTTTTATCCCCAGGCCTCTTCACTAGGTTCACAGGCAGGATTTTGGGGTAAGTAAGGCAAAATTTTTCCCTTGCATTTCATAGATGTGGTGAAAAACTAGTAATTTCTTGCTTAAGTCATTGAAAAACATATTTCACCTTAAAGTAGGGAGCTGACTAAAGCAGCTCAGAAAATTAGAAGCCAGTGAAAACAACAGATTACCATAGAGAAAACTACACAAACTTAACAACTCCAATTCAGGAGAAGCTTCTGCTTAAGCTCAACAGTTTCTTTAGCTTCAGTTTCTGAATGTATGTGATAAGATTATTTGAGTTGAAATAATTATAAAAACTTATGTGGGTTAATGTTCATTGAATGCAGATCCAGCCTGCAAAAAATTTCTTACAATGCCAGGGCCTTTCCAAACAGATGTTTTATTTTAGTTTTACAAAACCAAGCTGTTTAATCTTGTGACACAATCTACAGTTCAGACATAAAAGGATTTGGCATAGATGCATATATATATATGTGTGTGTATGTTTGTGTGTATATATATATATATATATGAGCAGACCTTAAGATACACCTTAAGTGTTTTAACTCTAATATTCATATGCAGCAGAGAAATAGTAACAGAATAGTGTAGTTTGTATGATAAACTGTACCCCATTCTAACCAGCATTTCTTCAGCTGCAGCGATTTATTAAGTGGCCTTCACTAGCAGATAAATATTTCTTTACAAACAGCCTATAAAACTTCTCTTGTTAACAGATCTCTCTAAGTGTTAAATGCCACCATATCTCTGAGGTGCCACTCCCTCTATCATTATAATAAAATATTTTTTGCCTGTGGATGTTTTGAATTTTCTTTCTGTGTCCAAGTGTCTGAGACTGTTTAGACAAGTAATGGTTCTTTTAACTTCAGCAGCAAGTGACTGCACTATTAAATAAAGCCCTTCTGTTTAGCAAGAGGTCAGGTTAGACCATGGATCCCTTGGTGYTACCATCACAGAGAGAAAAAGGAGCCTGAGTACCTACAACATAAATTCAAGGTATGAAAAGAGAGGAGGTACAGAAGCAAAGGACTCCACTCTTAAAGTCCATGTTGCACTGCTGCAGTGAAGGCAAATTTGCTTGACACTTAGACTGTGGAAGTGGGCCCATTCCCACTCTCATTCATACCTTCTTGGAGGCAAGATGCAAAGCCTCCAAAATATTAAAGCTTAGGACTTTGAGCACTTGAAGCCACTTCAGACCCAAAACAGATCTGAGCCAGCATCAAGGAGGCATAAAAGTGGGTTAAAGAAATCCAGTTGTTCATTTAGCATAAAGGATTACAACATTGGCATTGTTTTCTAAAACTAACATTTGCACAGAGAACTTTTCATTCCATGTCAAATGTGACAAATTTTAAATGCAGCCCATAGCAACTCAYGCTCAAGCATGGACTGTTGCCACTTTTCCTACTACAGAAGTAATGCTTTTAACTTTCATATACATAGACAAGCACCAGTACATCAACAGAGAAAGCTGAGGACAGAGCCTCCTTTCTGTTGCAAACAAACACACCAAGAATATTTCTTTGCTATCCTACCATATTAGACACCACCAAAAATTTATACAACAGCCTCAGGGAACATCTCCTCCTTTCGTTTTTGTGGGAATGAATCTCCTTCTCTGCTTGCAAATTATTTTAGAAACATTTAATTTGTGGATATTTAAATTTTTCATGAGTACACCTTTCAAAGTGAGATTCTGATAAGTTTTGCAAGAAATAAGTATGCCTATGAGATTTATGATTAAGGCAAGGCCCACAGAAATTAAATGAGATAACCAGCGTAATGCTAATTCATGGCTGAGCTAGTACTGGAACTTGAGAGTCCTGCTTCTGAGTTCTCTGATGTTAGGTTGYGTGGATTTGAAAAGATAGACATCTTGGACTCCCAGAGGAAAGTGCTCCAGACTAAATCAATCACTGTCAGAAGTGGGTGAGATTCCACTGAAGTCATGCCAAGGGTGAGTTGAGCAATTCGTCTTCAAAGAAGTTCATTGCATCTTATCTCCAGGAAGATATTAATGATATTAATGGCACATTTATGCAATGTAAGTTTCAACATGCAAATTATTAAGAGATTTCTTCTAGTTGTTTGCACTTGCTTTCAGACTGAACTATAAAGGGTTTGTCGCTAGCCCTACAACCTAGCCTACTTCTGTTGAAATCAGAGGTGAAACTCCCACTGACTGCAGTAGAAAATTTCTGAACTGTATAAACTTGGACAAAACCTGGAATAACCTGGTACTTGGTGATAGTGTTTTGCTGAGAAATTGAAAAAATAACAAGTAAAAGGATAAAYATTGTCATAATCAAGTATCACAGAATCACAGAATGGGTATGGTTGGAAGGGAGCACAATGGGTCATCTGTGTTGGCAAAATGTAGGCCAATTGCCATCCTTTGTTTAAGGACTGCCATGCATCTCTTTGTTCCTGGGATATCACGCTAGGAGCCATTCCCAGTGCTTACATGTAGGGCATTTCGCCAGTGCATAAGGAATGCACAGTTCTTCAGAGCAAGCTTCTGTACTGTTAACATGCCCAAAACCCAAGCACAAGCACGTCAAATAAGGCTTGGGATGTTCACAAATAGCTACAGACTCATGTCAGACAGTAACAAAATGAGTAACAACAGTTTGGTAATGGCCAACCATGAAAGCAATCAAATCATGYAAGCAATCAAATTCACTTCTTCCTAGTTCTTGGTTCCCAATCTTAATGTTCAAGTGAGAGAGAGCCTGAGAGTAGTGGAGCACATTGCAGAGGGCCCTTTACATCCAACCATCTGTACTCTTCCTCCCCTCCTCCCATTTCCTTGGAGGTGTTAGCCCATAGGAATGTGGACCCTGTGGCATTGCCAGAAACCATTAGCCATGTTACTGTCTATATTCATAATATACAATTATAAAAATAAGCAGTAGCTAGAGAAAGACGTTTTACATTTTTAAAGTGAAATGTCAGCTCCCATTTACTGCATATGTCTCTCTGTGCCCCCTATGGAAGGATGAAAATCCAGAAGACATGTATGGATATGAACTTCACCCCTTCCTCTTCCTTCTAAACAGGCAGCTTGCTCCCATGTCACACACGACAATGCTCAGAAGAAAATTCTTCTCCCAGGACATGCATCAATGCAGACTCATCAATTTGCAGGTCACATTGACCACATCAGCTTCCTCCAGATTTGGGAGAGACCAAAATTAAAGCAGCAGCAGCAGCTGTCTGCCCTTTGATTCACAATGGAGGCAACTTCTGTAAAAGTCTCCCTTAAAAATATCTCAGGGAGTCTACCACACTWGCATGATGACCAGAGAACTCTTTGTGTAGACGCCTTCATGTCAGACAATTACTACCAAATGTACTTTTTCTTCCTGTAATGTGATGGGAAACAGTTTCAGTAATTAAAGAGCAGGCTGAAGGGGATATTTTTAGTAACATGATAGCTTTACAATCGCTGAATTATCTGCCAGGAGTAAGTCACACACACGTGTGGTTATAATTGGWGTAGCTGAGATTATTCCAATGGGAAAAACAGTTCCACAGGTCACCTGCACATGGGGTGTTTATTTGTGCACACATGGGTCTGGCAGAGAAACAGCAGTGCAAGGGTCAGCACACCTTGGCTACCTACTCCATGGTGCACATCTTTGCTCTCTGTTTCCCTCCTGGAGCATCCCACACGTGCAGTCCCATACCCATGAGGCAATGCAGGTGTGAGTATGTTCCTTCTGCCAGGTGTGTTTTATAACTCTCCACAGGTCCGTGATCCCTGCTGCTGCAAGGCCAGGAAGCAGTGCAAAGGGAAGGGGCTGAAAGGAGGGCTGGGAAAGGGGTGCTGGAGCTCCCAGGACCACAAACAGTGGATGGGATAAAGGGCTTCTGTCCTGCTGTTATTCCTTACATTGCAGGAAGAAAAAGTACCTGTGTGCTGTTTGCCACAAGATAATTGCAGCTTTGTCCAAACATAAAAGCCAGGAGAGGAGGGAGGAGGTATGACCAGGACAGTGATTGTCCCCCTGTACTCAGCACAGGTGAGGCCACACCTCAAGTCTTGTATCTGGTTCCGGGCTCTTCAATACAGGAAAGACATTGAGGTGCTGGTGCACATCCAGAGAAGATGGTGAAGGGTCTGGAGAGCAAGTCCCACAATAAGATGCTGAGAGAGCTGGGGTTCTTGAGCCAGGAGAAGACAAGGCTCAGGGAAGACCACATCTCTCTCTACAGGTATCTGAACGGAGGACATAGCCAGGCAGGGATCAGCCTCTTCTCCCAAGCCACGAGAAGCAGGATGAGAGGACATACACAGCCTCATCCTGCACCAGGGAAGCTTCAGGTCGGACATCAGGAAGACATTCCTCATGGAGAAGGTTGTTAAGCATTGGAATCGGGGGTGRTGGAGTCATCATCCTCGGAAGTATTTAAGGAACAACTGGACATGGCATTCGGTGGTATGGTCTGATTGAAAAGGCAGTGATGGGTCAAAAGTTGGACTCGATGATCTCAGAGGTCTTTTCCAACCAAATTGATTGTGTGATTCTGTGATCCTCTGGACACAGAATGTTTGGCACAGTTGCCTGTGAGAGGCAAAGACACAAAAGGGGATAGAGCAGCCCTCTGCTACTCTGAGTAGTTACTCACTTGCTATTTTCTAGACCCTAAATAGCATCAGCCACAAAAATCACAAACCTGTCTTACAAAATCCTGCCTGTTATATTCCTGCTTCTTGTACCAAGCACAGACATAGGAGTGGAAAGAAATCAGCTAGAATTCATCTGGTTCGTGCCTTTCCTTTCCTTCTTCTCAACTCCTTTTATTACCTAAAACTGTAATTTAGCCATTGGTCTGAGAAACCTGGAGCTTCTCTCCAAGAAGATGCTGGTAACATTTTCTTAGTAGATAAAGAGTTTTTCTACAGAACCTGGCAGCTTTTAGGTAACCTATAGAACACCTTACAGCTGCAGACAGAATTGTCTGGGAAGGCTGCAGTTTAATTCAGGCAGTCAGCAAGCTGKCTGGCTGCATATGGACTTGAAGCACATATGCATGGATAATGCACTATCCAGATGTTTCAAAGACTTTATGCACATAGAAAATAGACATATTTTATACATATATATATACTGTATATGTACATACATCACCGATACAAATATATGTATATAACACACATTATACATTGGTAAGTAGATGGAAATGATGGAAGGAATTCAGAACTTACTGCAGCTGATTTGGAATACCCTGAGAGAATGTATATACAGACTGTCCTGTATAAGTTATGGAGTCTTCCACCTTGGAGATATTCAAAAGCCATCTGGACAGGGTCTTGGGCAACTAGCTCTGGGTGTCCCTGCTTGAGCAGAGAAGCTGGACCAGATGAACAGTAGAGGTCCTTTCCAACCTCAACGATTCTGTGATATTTCTTATTGAAAGCCATATTAATGTCATTCTATCTGCATGTGAGCTCTCACCTAAAGCAACAGTTCTTACTGTAAAAACACTCTTTTTAGTTGGTGACATTATTCACAGATTAGTTACTTTTTCCCACTGTTAGGGAAACTGAGGCCCTGAGAAACTGAGTGGCTTGCACCAGCTTTGCACATCAAACCAGAGCAGAGGCTTGCCCCAGGCTTCTGTTCCACATCAGCTGCCAAGACTAGAAATCATCTCTCCAAGACTTCTTGTTGCTTCCTTCTTTTCCTCCTCCCTACTTGCAAACTACTTGGGAAAACAAATGCTTTTACATTTCTTTGGAGTCAACTGTGCCCTTGGTGGCCATGCTGACACCTTAAGCATGTCATTGCTGAAAGTGTTGGTTAGCTCCCTTTGGGAAGGAGCTTTGATAAAATGCGCTTGTGCTTGAACATATGAGTGGTTTTGAGAGCCTGAGTCTAAAATTCAGTGAATGCTTTGAACAAAAGGCAACTTTGCAATGAACAAAGAAAAATTGCCTGCAGCTTGGGTATGTTTGAGATATCTGCAGAACACCAGGACTGTCAGACCTGCAATGCAAGATCAAGATTGAAAGTGGCTGCTGCAACATCACACTGAGAAATAACCAACCTTAGCACAAGAATGAGACTGGATACAAGTAGACCAAAGGTCTGCTGCAGAAACCCAGGGGCACTATAAAACATATACTTTCAATTGAAATACTTTCAATTTCTGTTTGGCCATTTGTGTATCCAAGGCACATTGCAAGTAACCCATCACCAAATACAAACACTAAACAAAACATGAAAGAAAATTTTCCACCTGCTCCCTCAAGGCAACCCTCAAGTTCTACCCAGTCCAGCTGGCCTCTTGGCTCAGATGTGGTCAGAAGGGCAGGAGGGCTTCCTCCTCCCCTCACTAGGGAACAGCTCTATTTTTAACAGTGCTGCCTGGAACAGATTCAGTTTCCTACTCTTTGTCCATCCCCTGCTGCAAAAGTTTGCCAAGTGAAATGAAGACCACGGGCAGTRCTCTGTAAAGGATGAAAATCCCATTTCCCAAAGGATGTTATTAACCTGGAGAAGCATTGGGCCCAAAAGAGCTACAAGAAGAATAAAAACTAGGAAAGTAGCTCCCAGGTGCTTTAGATGCTACTTGAGACTTTTAAACACAAGCTTGTCGGATCACWTTACTCCATTTTTCAGTTTGGAAATGAAATCTGCTTCTCTAGATAGTTTATATATAATTGCAAAATTTCCATTTTCTCAAAGAAATTAATCAAAATCAAAGTTCAATTTCAGTTTGACAAAATATAAGCAGTAATGAACAACATGCATTTAATTTTTTCCAGAAGTTTTCCTTTGTCTTCAGCAATCAGAATCATTATTTCTCTGATCCATTGCACAGCTCTTCAGAGCAACAAGATAATAAGGAGGGCATTTTTTGTCCAGATTGCAACAGATTTTCAATCTGCTGGTTTAGCTGTTTGAGGTGGTTTTCTTTTCCTTAAGTCACAATATCACTAAGCCACTGTGCAAACAACAGGAGGTTCAAACAACATTTATGAAGACATTTTTACCACACCCATTCTCATGGTATTTGAGTGCCATGAATGGATGGCAGTGCTGCAGAGGGTTAGGAAGGCTGCCTGTATGCTGGGTGAAGAAATACCTTCGGTCCCTGTTTGCTGTGCTTCCAGATGAATGTCACCAACAKACGAGCACTGGCTGTTCCACTTGGTGTTTCCAACAGCCTCACCCAAGGACTGATCCACCCCTCACTCTGGTCAATGGCAAGACCTCAGCCAAGCCCACTGGGACCTGGACCTAGCTCTCAAGCTCTGTTTACAGCAACAGCACCATGAAATTTGTGGTTGTAGTAAAGTAATTCTACACAGAGAAGCTCCTCTTTGCCTCTGAATYGTCAAATCAAAATCACATTTTAAACGCCAGAAGCCAGCAGGGAAACAAGAAGGAGAGAGCTTATTTTATGAAACGCCATTGGCTAAGTTTGAGCTCCTTACATCTTTCTTTGATTTTTTCTGTCTGGGACGGCCCTAGCTCTGCAGGGTCTACTCTTACATCATTTTATACCTTTATTTCCATCTACTTCTTAAACCATTCTAGAAAAACTAAAAAAAACCAACCTTATTCAGATAACCAATCTCATTTTTGTGAAACCATCAAGTCTATTCTAGCAGATGGGTTCTGYGTTTTCATGTGCATGTACATCTCTTTGTGTTTCTAAAAAAAAAAGAGAAAAGAGCCTATATACAATGGCCACAATAACTTCATTTCACTATGCTTGGTCTGTACTTCCTATGTTTGTTTCCAGGCAACAGGACTTTAACATATGCTTTGTGTCTTGGATGACTAAAATAAATTCATTTCCAAAACACACTTATCAGACTAGTTATCTACCTAAACAAGGAAAAGCAATAAAGGATAGACCTCTGTGGTAATCTGCTCCACCTCAGAGCCTTAGTTTCCAGGACAGCATYACCAGAGGTACATGTCTGACAAAACTAAACCCATATTCAACATCCCTTAAAACAACCATAAAATTCCACTGTCTTCAGTAGCTGCAATGAAGAAAAAAATCTCTGGTAGGGGAAGGTCAAGTAGTCTGCACAATTTGGGAGCCAAACATTTAGGAAATATTGCCAGAGGTTCTTTCAATTACTTTTTTAACAAAGAATACGAAAAAAAAAATCAACAGCTTAAACACCTTATTCTAAATATTTAAAACCAATAGAGGAAGTAATGGATAAACCCCATTTCTGTTATACCCCATAAAGTATGGCATTTTCAGTTCAGACTGAAAGAAGAAACAAACCAATTACCATTTCTTTTAAATCGTTAAACAGATTAACTTCTTCCTCAAGCAACTGAAGCCAAAATAAGAAGCCACATAGTGAGTATTTCTCTCTATCAGTCTCCAGGCTCATCTTGTGGCTTCTAACTCAAGCTGGATGTCTAAAAAAACTTCTCTCTTATTTTGATTAATTTGCCATAGGCAATTCACAGAAATCTGACAGACGCTTGATTCTTTGCAAATTAGTCACTCCACTCCTTTTCAATAAATCTTTACGTCCCTTCTTTTTAAAAACATAATATAGCCATTAGTAAATCCTAGCTGTGCTGCCCCATCCTATTCTTCTCCATAGCATAAAGTGTCCCACACACTCRCTGCCTCCAGTCTTTCCCATCCTCTCCCTCTTTTAAGTATCTTTCACCACCAGATTGGCATTGGCAGCCTGCCAGCCAGTCGGCACTTTACCTAGACAAGCGCTATGCTGATATGCCTAGATCTTTGAAGTGTCACACAACAAGTCCAACAAGTTAGTTTTCCTCCTATTTTAATACTTTTTGCAGAGGGCCTCAGCCACAAAGTACATTCCCCATCAGGTTTGGGGTTTGGCTTTTTTCTTTCAAAACAGCTCCTTTCTGTGCAAACTTCTGCTGACGATTTCCTTTTTGAAATGCTTTGACCCCTATGGTATTTTTGAGAATATGCATGAGAAATGCCTTTGTGAATGATATTGCATTATACCTAAATTAGGTATATACCCCAGGAGCTCCAGTTCAGAAAGTCATGGTTGGATTGGTTAATGCCATTTTTAATGAGAACTGATGTGACATGCTGCCTAGATCAAAGTGCAGAGCTGTTATTTGTCACTGCTTCCCATTACAGCACAYTTTGAAGAGGGACACGGCAATGAAGCAAGTAGGACTGGGTATATTTAAAGAAAAATACAATGCCTTAAAATGACAAAAAATTAAGGGAAAAAAAGAAGTAAAGAAAAAACAAAGTATAGTTTGTGCTGTCTTTTGCAAGTTCTCCCGTATCTGAACTCACTGGGTATTGATTTCATTTTATTTCATTATCACATCTAAAGCTGCATTGATAGTAAATCACAAGAAGAGCCCAATTTACAAAGTTGTCCAGAGGAACAGTGAAGGCATTGCCCTATCCTCTTATGAAAATCTGTTTGCTGCCCTGGGGACCTGACACTTCCCAAGGGAGAAACCATGACCTTCTGGGATAACTGCTTTGTGTAAGAAATAATTTTTTGCAGGCGATTCTCAGCCTCATCTTTTTGCAAATTATTATGTTGCTCGATCTGGGGATGGTAACGCAGATTGTGCCTATAAGAAGCCTCTCCTTTTGGATGTTGCTGKTTTTATGCAATTGCATTCAAAACCCCTAATCCTTCATTACTGCTCACAGTGACACTGGCCTGCCTTTTATATTCAGGTAAATAGCAGAAGTTACATTAGGAGACTTCCTACATGTCATATTATCCATGTGCGTGCCAAACACATGAGACTCTTCAGACTGGCTTATTCCACCAGGCAGGATCCCTTAGTAATAACCTGCTCAACCAACAATCCACTTTCCCACACACATCACCTTTCCCTTCTCTTTCTAACACCCATTTGCACACCCAGCACTACGTTACTGACAACCCTGACAGTGACTTCTCTTAGGGGAGGCAACCAGCAGACACAGATCTGAAGTACATCACAGGTCCTCAAGATTCAGAAATGCAGATGTTTGTACTGTATTTTGAGTGGATATTGTTGTTTTCCTTGCTCATGGTATCTGACTCATTTACTGAACTTGCAGATAAAGAAAAATTACTTGGGTGTCTCTGCTATTGTAGGATTGTTACAAGTGGCAAAATCAGAATTTTGACCTGGATACACAACACTTTTTCCCAATGCAYTGTGTCTACAGCATGAATCACCTCCCTTCACATGCTCACCTGACAAACACTTCTGTCGCAACTGCAGGAGAAGACGATGAGCAACCAACGTGGAGTAAAGGCATTTTTACAGCCTTACCCTGTGTTACTTGATCATGTTCATGGACACCTGCTTCTTGGAGAATGTTGCCTTTCTCTGTCCATGTCTATCCAGGTCATTGAGRGTATATCTGACCACTACAGGCTTGTACAGATCACCACCAAGTGCTCTGGAAACCACCCTTTCGGGCTGGAAAGACATTTGTGTGAAGGCGCAAGCATAATCCTGGGAATCCAAGGCACCGAAGCACTGACTCTGACTCATCACTTACTTGCTTCTGTCTCAGTTTCCTCCCTATATAAGTGAGGAAGATTAAGTTTATTCTTCCCTCTCAAGGGACTTGGAAGGAATCAACATTGTTTGTATTTCTTTTTAAGCATGCAGCGTGTAAACACTTTAGCTGTTCAAAACGTAGTTATGTTGATTTTCTCAACATTTCCTCCAATTTGTTACACATTCTTTGCCATGAGGCCCTACTGCTGAGCCCACAAGACCAAAYACAAACTGGAAAATCTGACATCCCTATCCAGAGGACATCACAAATGAAAAGTCCCATGATTAAACTCAGGCACGAGTCACTCACAGGTACATTAAGTCCACGCGTGTTTCCATGACCAGGGCCCAAGACTAGAGAAAAAAGCAAAACCAGTCAACAAGAGACATGGGGGAATGAGTGCAGGAGAATGCATCACCAAAAGTATCCCTGACACACATTTTTAGCTTATAAAACGCCGGATTTACATGGAAAGCAGTAACTACACAGAGGTTTCCTTTCGAAGAGAGGACGCACACCAACTTCCTTTCTCTCCAGCTTACGGTCGCGACGGTGAAGTCGCGCTTCGCACCCGCAGGGAAGAGAGATTCCGGCCGGCCCCGGGGGCCGCAGCCCAGCCGGCACCTCCGTGCCCGCAGCCGCGGGAGGAYGGAGCAGCCGCTCGCTCTCTTCCAYGGGATCCCCAGCCCGCCACGTGCACATCCCAGCCGATGGCAGAGCCCCGAGGTGCCCGGTGCCCACACAGCGCGGTGTCCGCTCCGTGCCGCCCCCGCCCCCGCGGATCAGCCCGGCGGGTCCCGAGCGCCCCTTGCCCCGCCGTGGGAGCGCTGTCCGGCGCTGCCGCCAACCCAGCGGCGGGGCCGCCCCCTCCCCGCCCCGGGACGAGTCCCCACCTCCCGACCACTCCTCCTCCTCCTGCTGGAAGGGGAAATATGAAGCGGAGCCGTCGCCGCGCTGCGCGGAGACGAGCGGGGACGCGGCAGCGGCGGTGCGGGCATCCTCGGGCACCGAGCGGCGGCGGCCGAGCCGGAGCCCTGCCGGGTCGGCGGCGTGCGGGGCGGGAGCCCTGAGCAGCGGCAGCGGCGGCGGCGGTCCCGGAGGGTGCCCGTGTCCCCCGGCCCGCCAGCCGCCTGCCCCCCAGCGCCGGGCCGTGGGCTGCCCGCGGCGGCGCTGAGGCGCGGGCGGCGCGGCGGGAGTGGCGGCGGCCGGAGCGCAGGAGCGGGCGAGGAGCGCTGCGAGCGGGGAGATGTCCGTCCCGTACGGCAGCCTGGTGCGGTACCTGTTCCCAGCCCTGCTGCTGCACGGTGAGTGCGCTGCCGGCGGGGCTCGGCCCGCGGGGTGCCCCGAAAGCCKCTGGGGTGCGAGGGGCCCAGAGCCGCTCTGGGGGCGCAGAGGGGCGCGGCTGGGTGGGTGCGCTCTCCCGTGGTGGCCGCGGGCGCTGGGTCCCGCCKGCCCGGGGCGGAGGATGGGAAGATGGGAAGCGGGCAGCCCCCGTGGCTCTGCCTGACCCCCGTGTTAGTGGCACCCCTGCGCAGCACGCGTGGGAGCGGCACCGCCAGCGCGGTAAAAGCACGCCGAAAGCGCCGCGCTCCYGAGCGTGTGTCGGCGGATTGCGTTGCAGCTCCTTGGATGGAGCAGTTGGTCCGGGCACCTCRCACAAAGTTTCTTTACTCACCTCCGGCAAGAGCTGGCGCTGCCGAACTCCGGCGCGTTTGGCCGAGACGCCCTGCGGGGCCCGCGTTCTTCCTCTTATCGGGAAGCGTTTTTTGGCGTGGAGATGTTACCTGGGAAGCCTTCGGTAGCAAAGTGTGCCAGCACCGGATCTTGTGCGCAACTAAAATTGKTTTGCTGCAGAGCACAAAAATTCGCGGTGTTATTACACACAGTCCTGCTTTGACAGCCTCTCAGTTTAACCCTGGACTGACATCTCTCTGAAACTGCACAGCAGGCGAAATTTTAGTGAAAAAAGTCAGCGTATTTAAACTTGAAAGTTCAGCTTGTAAATTCATTTTTAGGCCTTTAAACAGATAACCCATCTTTCCAGAAAGCCAGTGTTCTTCAAGAGAAACTTCTGAAAAGGAGGCAGTTTAATGAGCTGCTTAGGTATGTCTAACATTTGGCAGCCAGATTTGAAAAATCTGGGTATGATATCCTTCTGAAAGTGCGACTCAAGCTACTCGGTTACAGCATCATTTTGAAGAGTGTTCCTAATTCTGAAGTCCTTTGTAGCATCCAGCGTCCATCAGTTAAATTTCCTAGGACCCCAAGCTTAGTCATAAAAAGAAGAATTTTTTTAACTGTTAAAATGCAAGTGACCTACATGGATTCAGTGGGAGATCTGTGAGCTGGGGTTAAGGATTTCAAAGCTATTCCTGGGGTTGATTTTGTGAAGCAGGGATTGTCTCTCTCTGTGTTTGTACAAGTGCTAAGCACACACTATGGTATTTAATAAATAATAAAGAGCATGGGCTTCTGATGGTATATTTTRTTTAGAGAAAGAAAGAGTAGGAGGCTCTGATCCCCAGGAGGGGGTTTATACTCTTCTCATAGCTCAGCTATGAGATCCGGAGAGTGTAGAAACGTGTTTAGCTGAGCCAGACCTGACAGGACGCCAGAGGTGTTCTTTAAACTCTGTGATCTGAGATGTAAAAGTTGAAATGGGAGACTTGAAGTTAGAGGGTAAAGAGAGGAGGTGTAATTGCAGGGTTGGACTCCCTGGCTCATCTGCTTGGAATTACAGAGCAGAGCTGAATGCTGGCTGGAGCAGGAAACAAATCAGGGCCAGTGATCAGATCAAAACAGCAGCTGCCAAAAGAGGATGATGAAGAAAAGTCRTCCATGTCTTCCATCTGCAGTTATATTTCACCAAATAACGTAAACCAAAGTTCTTGTAGAAAGATACAACTCACTGCCTTGTATATGAGGACAAGTATCTTGGTAATGTAGCAGTTCACAGTTTGGATCAGAGTTTCAAGAGTTTGGAAACTACCGCCCTCTTACAAACTTGAAAGTTATACCAGTGGCACTGAAATGTAGCCCATGGAAATGTCTTTACCCTGTTGGCTTTAACTTGGTCKAGAGCTTTTCCATCCATGCCATAAAGTTAGTGGAAGCATCCTTTGATCCRCAGCTATCCCAAATTGCTAATGTGTAAGAATAACCAGCAATCCCAGGGGATTGCAGTGTTAAGCCTCTTTGCAGTGTTTCCTTTCTGGATTTCTATTGCATATGGCAATTTGAGGGTTAAAAGTGAGTGAGTKTGGGTGGGTGGTTGAGGCTTTTTAGGGCTTAAAGCTTTGTGACAGAATTTAAAATGTCCTGTAAGGCTASAGCTTCTGCTTTCATTACATTAAGAAATGCCTGCTTTAACATCACTGAGCTGAAATTTGGAAAAACTAGTCTTCATTAATCAAAATAAAGCCTGTACATGCACAGTG
>JACDOX010000056.1:162827-184540 GCA_014549065.1 Cardinalis cardinalis
CTTTTTTCTTTTTTTTTTCTTTCCTTTCTTTTTTTTCTTTTTAATAGGAATGGGAAAGACTTAAGAAAGTGTCTACCTAACACTAAGCATGTGCCCAAATGTCARATAGGGCCTGGGGCATAAAGCGTCGGATCCTGTACTGGGTGTTTCCCAATGGTGATCCCCAACAGCCCCATTTCTTATCCAGGTCAGCTGAAAAGGCAGCAGAAAATATGGGGATGAATCCCAGACCCTGCCCCTGGAAGCATCTTACAGTGAGACATCCCTTTCCTGAGATGGCTGCCCCAACTTCCCAGGCACTCACACAGCCCCTTCACCCCACCCCTTACCCRTTTTGTAGCCCTCTGGTGCTCAAATTCCTTCTGGCAATGTAATACAGTTTCCAACACGTTGTGTAAGGTTCATGTTTGTCACCTTTTAACCCCTAGATGTGGGGTTTTCTTTTGATCCATGTTTTCCAACATATTTAAGAGGAGGCTGTGTCTAAAAGRGTAAAGGCACGTTCCTTTTGATGCTATGTATTTATTTTGTTCAATTGATATTGTGTAGACAGCATGCTGGTAGATTTTGTATGTATACATTACTAGAAACCAAAATTACTGTGTGCTGGAGATAAAGTTAGCTTCTGAAATTCTTTTTCCCCTTTAAAAYAAAAATAGAAGGATCTGCCTTTAATTGACCACCTCAGTCATCACAGAGGCTTCCTGTGTGCAGAGGCTTTGCTTTTAATATCTGTTTTCCCTTGACTTTAAAGAGTAGTCTTTATTTGCAAGTTTATTATAGAAGCGTTCAAATTAGAGGAGGCCTGAAACCGCAAAGTTTGTGTCCGGATCTGGATGCAACTTTCTGAAAGTTTGAAAGTCTAGGTTTTTGATTGTCCTGACCAGAGATTACAGAGGTGTTTATAAAGTTCAGTTTCAGAGCCACATCTCCTGGGTGTGGAAACACAGCACTTCAGTTCAAGCTCTTTTCCTCAGTTTATTTCATAAATTTATTTAGTGGATTATGAGTGGTGTGACAGAAAGGAAGAGCTTCCCATTATTTTTTTTTGTTTGTTTTCATATGAGAAAATAAATGTAAACAGTATTTGCCCAGACACATAACAATATGAACAAGTGTCATTCAACACAAGATGGTCACAATGTCCTTTATCACATTGAAGCCCTACTCGGCAGGGTCTCATGATGTAATTTACCCTTTCTGTCACAGGGCTGGGAGAAGGTTCTGCTCTTCTGCACCCCGACAGCAGGACCTACCCTCGGTCCCTGGAGAAGAGTGCCTGGAGGGCTTTCAAGGAGTCACAGTGCCATCATATGCTGAAACACCTTCACAATGGAGCCCGCATCACCGTACAGATGCCTCCCAATATTGAGGGCCACTGGGTCTCTACTGGGTAAGGAAAGATAAACCAAGATGCTTGGGATGGGGAAGACAAGATGGTAAAAAAGGCAAGAGGGAAGGATGAATATCCCACTTTCAACAGCAGAAATACTTTCTTTAATATGGTGATGCTCTAAATTCCAGATGCTCTCTATATGTTTATGCATAAAAGGAGAAGGAGCAGCATTATGAACATTAAAATAGCGTGCCATAAAGCTGTCTTGATGAATCAATTTATTGTCTGGATTTTAAACAGCATGCTGTGAAATATCTTTAAATCTCTCTGAATAGGAAGGAGCCTACCAAGCTGCCAAAAKGGATGCTCATTCAAACATAACATTGTACTATATTTGTCTCCATGCATTAGATCCATTGAATGGGTCCTTGTTTTCAGAGCATGGGTCTAGCACAGGTTTTATTAGCAAAAGAAATTAAGAAGCTGTATTTCACTAGTTCTGTTACTCTTTATACCTGGTGACTTGTGTTTCAGTGAGCTGTTTTGCTTTCTGTGTCTCAGCAGGCAATAGTCACAAGCTCATTGGAAGTGACTCGTAGTAGGAAAGGCTGGGKTTTTTTTTAACAGAGTGTATTTCAGGATGAGAGGAAATGGTCTCAAGTTACACCAGGGGAGGTTTAGATTAGATATTAAGAAAAATTTCTTCACTGTRAGAGTGGTCAGRCCTTGGAATAGGCTGCCCAGGGAAGTGGTGGAGTTAACATCTCTGGAAGTGTTCAAAAGACGTGTGGATATGGCACTTGGGATGTGGCTTGGTGGTGAACATTGTGGTGCTGGGTTAATGGCTGRACTCAAAGGTCTTAGAGGTCTTTCCCAACCTTAACAATTCTACAGTTCTGTTTATATTAAGCAGAGTAGAGGTGACAAGGGGAACCAGTTTGAAGGCACAGAAGTTCTTCCTAGAGGAAGTAGAACTTAACTGCCATTTACACTTCCAGAAAAATAAAGCGGGGGGTAGGGGGGAAAGTTTTGCATTAACAATCAGAAGTTTGCATTAAATGCCACCCCTGTTGAATTTTTGAGTGGAAAAGCTCAGGATTTGATCCTGCATATCCATAGCAGACCAGAGATTGTRGAGTTACACAGAGAAGCTTCTAGAGCAGCTTGTAAGCCAGTTCTTTCTGCTGTTCTCCGGACATATGACATTTCACTTTCTGATGTTATCAGTCATTCTGCTAAATCTACCGTGCAAAAGAGAGCAATAGATGTTAATAAGCTGCTACTATTTTCAACAAAGAATTGAGTCACATGGTGGTCCCTAGACAAAAGGCAAAAGCAAAACACAATTCAAAGTATTTAAGCCTACAAGATAAAGCCTTTAGATATGATCACCATGAAGCCGTGTATTAATAGCAGCAGGGGGAATTGTTGGATAATTGGCAGGCCACAGATGCCTAGTTYCTATTTACTCCTATTCCTGCTGGAGGGATTTAAGGACCCAGGTGTCTCTGTGGACCCATGTGGGTCTTGTTGTCCATGATGTGCCACCTTGCTAAAATTTTGTTTCCACGCTTTCTTTCCTCCCACAGCTGCGAAGTTAGAGCGGGCCCAGAGTTCATCACAAGGTCTTACAGGTTCTATCACAACAACACCTTCAAGGCCTATCAGTTCTACTACGGAGGCAATCGCTGCACCAACCCCATCTACACCTTGGTCATACGTGGCAAAATTCGCCTCCGGCAGGCGTCCTGGATCATCCGCGGCGGCACCGAGGCCGACTATCAGCTCCGCAGCGTGCAGATCATATGCCACAATGAAGCGGTAGCCAAAAAATTAAGTGAGTTGGTGAACCAGACATGTCCTGGATTTATCCCAGGAGATAGTCCCTGGGAGCAGGATGTGAGCTATGATTTGCTGAGAGAAGAGAACGGCTGTGAATGCACCAAAGCTCTGAATTTTGCCATGCACGAGCTCCAGCTGATCCGTGTGGAGAAGCAGTACCTGCACCTCAATGTAGACCACCTTGTGGAGGAGCTATTCCTCGGAGACATTCACACTGATGCTACTCAGAGGAGGTTYTATCGGCCCTCTAGTTACCAGCCTCCTCTTCAAAATGCCAAGGTACTGTGTGTGGGGATTTGCATGTATCCTCTTTTTAAGATATTGCTGATAAAGCCCGAGTCACTCAGTTCTTTTGAGTAAGTGCACTGATGTAACCTAAAATCTACACATGCTCCTAATACAGGGGGTTGATTGCAGCCATACTTAACAGAAGATAACGGAACTTACTTTGTGAGAACAGTAACTTTGCTGCGGTTTATGTGACTGCAAATATGTAAAAAAAAATAATCTCATGAAGTAAACTCAAAGGGCACTCTGAAGATGGAATCAGAGACTTGTAGGCAGAAGTGGCAGTGGTTGTTTGGGACCATGGCTGTAGGCTAGCAGCTGAGAGGAAGGTTTCATATAGAACTGAGATAGCAGAAGAGGAACAGGCATCAGTGGATACTTCTATAGCTGTGGGGGGCACCAGGGAGAGAGGAAATCAAATATGAATATCAGCATATGAAGTTGGGTGATCCATAACCTGAAGAGGAGACAAGGAAATTGGAAGGTAAACACATGGAAGGGGCAGCATGAAGGGAAAAAAACTGAAGGACTGCACAGGTCATGGATCCAGACGTAGGCACACACATTAATGAAATGAAAAACAGGTGAATTTTGAATTGGGCTCTAATTCCATTCAATAATTCAGTTTTCAAAGGGGCCTCAAAGTGCCCTCAGCTTCATCAGGAATTGATCAACCCATAGTAAGCTAAATAAAACTCAAACAGGAAGCACAGACACTGATGGCCTGTAGCAGGAAGGCTGTTATAGATCTTTCCTGGTGACATTTCAAAGGCAGGCAGCAATTGGAACCACATTGCCAGGTGCTGCTGCCATCAGTGTGCTCCAGCTGGGCATTGACACAGCATCACTTCCAGCTAATGGGTTACCACCATTTTTAATCATCTCATCACAAATGGTTCAAAAATCAGTTATAGCTTATCAGCAGCAGCAGGAAACACAGCATTATGTGATCTGCCTTTAATTGCTTTGTAGCCTGGCCTAGGGATCATTTTAATCCACAGTCAACTGTTTTGCTTTATGAAAACCTTTATGAAAACTGTGGTAATTTCTGTCATTCTTATGCTGTCTTCAAGTTACCAAGGACAAGTTTGAGTTTTCTTTTTAAACTTACCTCCCCAAAATAGAGAGTTTCAGCAGCAGAAGATGTACCACAGCACAATCTTTCGCTAAAATTTTGATTTTCTTTAATTAACCACATCAACTTTCGCTTTACTGACTTGGGTGTGAGGGTTCTTTGCTAGATCTCTCCCTTGCAGGTATCTGTAGGTAGAAATTATCAGACACCACTATATTGTATCTGTTCTAGAAAACATTGTAGATCTTTTTGCAACCGCTTGAAACAGAGACAAAATCTTGATTTAAATCGCTGTAGCTGAGTATTTTTTCTGGTCTAATCTAGATGTTTTATTCTGGACTGATATATAAGACAGCAAATATGTACATTTCCACCTTGTTGTAAGTTCATTACAGTCAGAGCAGTCAGATGTACTTTCAGACAGCTTTAGAAAATTAAGATTGTTGACCAGGCCTGCTGTAATTTTAGGTAATGATTTTCCTGCCTGTGTGTTCTGCTACCGTAGCATCCCTTTTTCTCTCTAAAATATAGTGGCTCTAAAATACAATGTTCAAATTTAAGGGACCATACTTCTGCATAAGAGAAGTGTGTTTCTTGAGACAGGTTAGCTAAGAGAAGCTGGGCCTGCTGGTATTAGGCTTTCAGCATGAYATAAATAGCAATACCATAAAAAATGAACCTTTGCTTCAGCTGCCATGAAAGATTCCAGGATGTGGTTTTGTTGGTTTGCATCTAAGCATGAAGATCCCTATACCAACAGGTTCTCAACAGGCACTCTGACCTACTGTTTGCCAAATGCAGGAAGAATAGTAACAGAAGTGCTTTTTTCCCTTTTTTTCTTGAAGTCCGGGCAAACATACCGTTGAAAGGTTATAACCCTTCCTTTTTGAACTCTTTTCCTTTTTTAATTGTTGCTCCACTGGGACCCAGCTGAAAATGAGTTTAAATGCTAAATTGAGTTTAAAACTACAAGTCACAGACTCCTCTGGAAACTGGACACCATGAATAAATAGAAACGTTAAATCAACTTGTTTTTTTAAGGTTTCTACAGTCATACCAAGAGGTTGGGGAGGCCAGGAAATTGCTTCTGAAGTGAATCAGGTGTATTGTGTGGAATCTTTCATTTAAGGCTTTTTTCATTTCCTTTTTATTTATTTATATTTTAGACTCATAAAGGCCTGCCTAAAATAAGTTAAGAGGATTCACATTTTGAGTTAAATTTATAGTTAAGCCTCTATATAGAAGAAAGTTCCACCCAGCCCAAGAGTTTACATAGCCTGTAAGTTGGATGTGGTAGCCACATTCATTACTTATGTGGTTGAAATGAACGGTAATTAAAAACAAATGACTGCTGGATATGTTAGGAATGCCAAAGCCACATGATCAGGACTTTAAACAAATAGAATTGGACCTTTTCCAAATTCCTGCAGCGATTTCACCACGGGATAGTAAATCAAAAGGACTGTCCAAAAACCAGACGGCTTTATGCTGAGCTACAAATCTGAATAAATTCACAGATTACTGTATCTCAAGTGTTCATATAGAATCAGGGAGCTTATAAAAACATATAATATGTCATCTCTTAAGGCTTTACGAATTCTCTTAGATAAGAACATACCTTAAACAAATTCCTCCTGTAAAATATGTGGAAGTTCTTGAGTGCAGATGATGAATAGGTCACTATATAGATTTATCTTGGCTGTTTTCTAAACTGGCTCAAGATACCAGTTTGGACTGGCTGGTGAATGAAGATGAACATCTTTGATGTCTCTTGACATTGCAAGTTTATTGAGTGATTCAAGCTATCACACATGGAGCTTCTTCAGCCAGCGTGAGAGAGCACATGGCTGGGAAGGGCAGGATGGGGGAACTGCTTGGCCATCATCCCATATGTTACACAAAATGTTCCAATTAGGACAACACCAAGGAGGCTGCCTGGTTAGTTGTAATATCACAAAAGTATACAGGGGCTTGTAGCATGAAGGAAGGCTTGAATGCAGTATTCGTTCTCTGTGCAGGACAGGAGATATCTTCAGAAATGTCTGCTCTAAACTACAGAAAATGTGTATAATATCAGTACGGGGAGACTTATTTCACATGTAATTGCCTCAGCAGTATTGCTTTGTAAACAAAGAACTCCTTGTGCTATTTCATCATGTGACAGAGTAACTGGAAATATCAGAGCAGGGCTGTGATGACCGGTCATTCTGATTAGATCATTACTTAGGAATAAGGCTGACATGGCCTGGAACATCACAAGAAACCTAAAAAGCGCTCTAGGATAACCTTCACTCTTTGTCATGCTCAATCAGTTGCTGGACACACTCTTTCAGTAAGATGTTTTCCCTTTAAAATGTGACTCTAATGAACCAATTCCTATTACAACTTTATTTACCTCTGGGACCTGACTTCCAGCAGCACCTGGAATTTGCAGCTGATACAGATTCAATGTATGGTGAAAGACTGGTGCTTGGGCTTTCCTTTAGCCAAGTGTGCAAGGTTTTCTGTGTTTTTCAAAAATTTGAGTCTTCATCTCTTTGAAACACAATGACTTCATCTCTAGGGGAATGCTATGTACTTGTGAAGCTCCCAGGGAAATGCAATCATAAGTTAATAAATAGATGTTAAGCATGTGAAGGGCCTCAGAGAAATATGCAAAACTCAATCAAAAAGCACAGTTTTGACAGACAAAACTCCTTTGTTGCCCGAGTAGTGCCACTAGACTTCTAGATTAAGGCAACACTTGAAGGGTGCCTTTTGTCCATTTTTACTTGAAAAGACCTCTTGGTTAGGAAAATTATGAGGGGAAGCAAGGTAGGAATATTCAGAAGAATGCTCAAGTGGGTTAACTCCAGGTTTATGAACAGTAACAGTGTGTGTGGTGCCCTACATTGATGAGTAAGCCAGCAGCTTTTGGCTGAGGGTGGCCCTGGCCGTGCTCGGCAGCGCTGTCGGCTGTGGCCCTGCGCCTTTGAAGGTGCCACGTCTGCACTTAGCACTGTCTGCTCTGCAGCTGCAGTAGGAGCCTGCCACAACTCAAATGCGGCACCAGGGATCAACATTTACTATTTAGCCTAGCCCAGGCCTCCGGGTCGACTCGGCATGTGTACCTAAACTACACCTCCCTTACAGCTGGCATCTAAGCACAGTGGCTTCATCTTTTGTAAAAGGGCAGGGAAGACTCAGTGGTAATATTGCATGGTTTAGAGAGCTAGATAGGATGCTTTTTAAGGGCATAATAAATACATAAGGCAGCTTTATTTGGGAATACTTTATTCTTGAAAATGGACATTCAAGCTGTCCCTTCRGGTTTTCCAGGAATTTTCTTTTGTTAGTACTTCATAAAACATTCATGTCACCATAATTTAATATCATTTTAATGGGACAGATGACATGCAAGCCCATTCATCTGAGAAGTCTGGTTTTCTCTTTGTTCTTGTCTTTTGCCCACACTAAAGTCATTTATACCAGAGAAGAACAACCAGAAGAGTTTTGCATTTCATATTGGTGTTGTTTATTTCAGTTTTATGCAGGGTTGTGCAACAGAATCAACATCATAGATCAGACAGTTGTGTAATGGTAGTGCCTTGAGATTCCTTCACTATCTTTCCCTTCATAAGAGCAGTTAATAAAAACCATTCCTCAATATCTTAGAATATATGGTACACATTTGCAGATAAATCTGAGCATATCTCCACCCTCCTTCCTGCTTGCAGCACCTCTGTTCCCTACCAAAAGAAATATCCATCTGACAACTCTGCAAAGGAGTTACCGCTCTCTCCAGCATTTTACTTGCCTCAAGATTTTTAATTAAAGTTTTAAATCTTCGTTTTTCTTCATTCCATTTGGCAGGCTGAGTTATAACTGTGTCAGCCATGCTTGTCAACTCCCCAGAGCCAAGCTAATGCACATTAGTCAACTCAGCTTCATATGAGGTCATGCAAAGCCTGCAAATTATCACTTTTGTACTGGAGAGAATTTGTGGTCGTTTTTTAAAGTGTTGTCTTGGTCTGCAGTTATCTACAGCGGTGGAGGAGAGAGCCTGATACTATCCTGAGCAATTCATAAATGTGTCCTTCCTGTGGACTTGGCTCCTTGGCAATGTGAAGCAAAGCCATCCACCTTTTTTTGTTGAGCTGGAAGCATTTCCTTGAATTGATGTTCTCCCAAGAACTTCCATTTATACTCATCCTGGCAGCACTAGTTACTAACACTAATACCTGGTACTGTGTTTCCTTGGGTGGTGAGGTTTAAAGCATCCTGACCAGGCACGATTCATTCCAGTCCTGCCCGTGACATGTGGTATTCAGGAGGTGTGCAAGGCCATAGCTGAGTGTGGCTTTTCTTTCCCCTCTTTTTCAGCACTTCCCCTCATGGTAATACATGTGCATTCACATGGCAGGGGTTTCTTACCCCAGCTTTTGTGGCTGTTGGCCCCTACCACATCCCAGGATTCTGGTTAGATCTGTACTGCACACACAGTTCAAGCCTGAGCCTGTGCCTGAGTAAATCCGATGCCTGGTCTCCCATCTCATGTCTCCTTGCAACAAGGATATGCTGGGTACATGACAGACCCAGTCACATGTTATGTGTCATAGCCAATGTCAGATAATTAGTCCTAGGCAGGCATAGAATTCCACAGAACTTAAGAGAAAATTAAATTGTGCTGGGAGTGTTTCTGACTATCCATAGCAATTGGGAAAAAAGATGAAGGAACCTCATCTTTGTTTGCTTTTTTTAATTGGAGTCCCTCTTGCTTGGCTTCCAGAGCTCTCTGTCCGTATTACCACTTCAGCTGAGACAGCAGGACAGAGTGATAAGAAAAAATGTTGGAGGGAATTTTTAGATCCTAAGCTATTTTCTCCCCAGCTACAAGAACTGAGTTTTCAGCCAGAGATTCAGGCTTGTTTTGGATTTGTGGATTAGTTCAGAAATTGGCTTTAAAGAAACACCTGGAAGGATGAGGAATGTTGTCGCTATGGCTTTGGCACTGCAGAGCTGCAAGGAGACACCCATCATGGGAAGGAATCTTCCAGCTATTTTAGGGCCCTTCTAGCAAGACCCCAGTATTAAAAATACTGCACTGTGCATCTAAGATAATCAAAACGTAGAACCGATGTTCATCCTGTCCTCTGCTTGTTTTATTTCTTTTTAGTTTATGTCATGCCCGAATGAGCTTTTTACTAGAAAGTTCTTAATCCTGTTTGGACTCAAATGTCCTTTGTCTATTCCCTATTTTCTTTGAATGTCTGTTTTTAGAAAATAATCTTTCCCTGAAACACATGGAAAGGGAGTGATTTGCAAAGCCTCAGATAGTGTAATTAAGAGCCAAGAGCAGCTGACCTAAAAAAGCAAGAGAGAAATATACAGTCAATTGTTAAGCATAAATTACTCCATAATTAAGCCAAGTTGCCTCATAACAGAACTTGCTTTTTCCCTTGCCCATTGCTTGGGCAAAAAATCATACTGAGAGAGTTTATACGTGGCATATTCTTCCACTAAGAAGTTTATAACGTTGTGAAAGATAGTATCACAGCAAAAAAGGTTTATGTGGGCTTAGATTCAAATGCTGTTCTCAAGAAAGCAATGGATTCAGAGTACATCCAGTGAGGGGCTGGAGCCAGCTGGTGTCTCACAGCTGTGAAAGGGATGTTTCTGCTTCCTCCCTCACCACCCCAACCTCTCCCTGCACTCGAACCGCTGCACTCGCGGTTCAATGCAAAAAGTTTCTGGTTACTTCAGCCCTTCATTTGGGCACAGTCAGTGACTAAAAGGCCTTCAGGTGGGACATTCCTTAGCAGCCCAGCTGGCCAGACCCTCACAGCTGCTGCAAAGCCTTCACAATTAGAAGGGCTGCACAGAGCTACAGTAGCTCAGGACCACGGTGGTCAAAGAGCTGGGTGAACTACAGGCAAGTATCAGAGAGTTAGCAGGGACCTTCCTGGGGTTTGCCAAAGGAGTCACCTCTACTCACAGTGTAATGGTGGCCAGTGGTGACCAAAAAAGAAAACAGGCTGAGTTTGTTGTTTGGTTTTCTTCAGATTATGAACAAGGGCAACAGGCATCACTGTTTCCCAGGTTAAATCGCCTTGGCTCACAAACTTTTTTGGAGGATGGACTCCTTGGAGGAAAATGTGAATATAAACCAAACCAATATACTGCTCTGCCAGGGTCTCCTCTGGGAGATGATAGAAGCTTTCAAATTCACTTCAGGAGAGAAGAGACTGTAGTAGAAATTCTCTCATGCTATTGATGGATTCAACTTATAAGTTATTTTTAGTTTTATAGCACTGTCTTTTTCTTGCTTTCTTTCRCTTTATGTGAGTGGGGCAATCACAGCCATAAAGGTACTGTCATTATTGCCCTTAATGTGTCAGGGAACAGTGCAGCCAGTCTGCCCCATGGCAGGACAGAAATGTGTGGTTAAAAGGCACTGGCATCTTCATCTCCAGAAAAAAAAAACAACATTATTTCTATTACAATTGAAAGTTACTTTTTGTGGATATATCTGCACTAACTTCACCAGTTGCAGTTAAATTACTCAATTAAATGTTCTTTGTATTTCACTAAGGTACTGACAGACCTCAACCTGCTTGCAGAATTTAGCTAAAAAAAACATATCTTAAAATTTGGTAACAAGCTCCACAGTGGGAAAGGACTACATCCACTTTAAGAGCATGTCAGCACATGTGGTCTCCAGAAGACCATGTGTTTAGGGGTGGAAAGACCCTCAGGAGATCACCAAGTCCAACCTCCTTCCTCCTCAGAGCAGAACTGTTGGCCAGCAGTGGTTCAGATCAACCAACACAGATTCTTTGCTTTCATCTCTCAAGGACTCTCCTTCATCCTTCCTGGAGAGAGGGAGGTGCACTGGCAGGTTACTCACATCCACCATATTCAAGCTGTGAGGTGTTTTCCTGAGGTGCATTGAGTTAAGAGCTAAAGCTCAACATGCAGCCATCTGGGAGATTTACAGAAATACTTTTTCTATGTACACCTTTGCAGCCCTCTTTTCTGAGGCCTCTCTGAGCACCCTCTGTAATATAAATGCTCGTATTCACTGCTCTTACTTTGAAGCCCACATGAGCTGCTATGAAGTCAGCATTTCTCCACTCACTGCCTTCAGCTCTGGCTTAGTTTAGAGGTGACATTCACACAATCTTCATTAGTGCCCTGAATTCCTCCAATAAAATGACTGTAGGTAGCTTCAGAGAATCAACTTACAACACCCACAATATATTTCTTTTACACATATTAAACAGGACTTATATTTGCCCCATCCCAGACCAGATAGTCATCCAAAGTCTTTTAAGCAATAGTGAAATCAATGCTGTTCTATGTCCCTAGGATGTAAAATAATGGTCTGTGCAAAGTAGCTATAAATGGTGTTGCTCAGGAGGTGGGAGCCTCAGCCTGAAATTTCCCCACTCCTGCCACAGACTTGGAGCCTGCAGACCCCACCTAAGACACCCCAGGTACTCACATTTGGGGCCAGGGGTACTTGGCTGCTTGAGGCTGCTGCATGGCCCACAGTGGTGAGCCACCCTGGAGCTCAGCATGTACCTCAGCCCCTGTTCCTGCTGGAGAGGGCCATAAAGCTTTCACCATGTCCAGCAGCAACCAGCCATATCACACACTTCCCAAACTTGTGTTAGGGCTCAGCAAAGCTGAAAGAGTTTAAAAAGCACTGGTTTCTATTCTCCCAAGGTGCCATCTAAAAAGAAAGAAGTCCTTATAACACCCATGTTTATCTACAGTACTTAAAGTTAACAACTAAAAGACAGACAAATAAGAGTTCAGCAAATGTATTGACTTCTGACACAAGCATTGCAAAATCCCTATCACAGTAAATTACCATCTGCCAGTTTCTTGTATGATTTGAAGGATAAAGTCAGCCTTTTCTAGGTCCTGAACTAAAATGTTAATTTCTGATAAATGCAGACAAGAGAATCATTGATCATTGACAAGAAATCATTGATTTCTTACATGCTGGTCTGCTGGGCAGTCTTATGAATACAAAACCAAATAGTACCACTAACAAGATCAGAAATGACAGTGCATTCCTTAAAATGTGGAGCTGGTGTCACTTCAGCATGAAGTGGCTGGCCTGACGCATTGCCCTGTATCCCAGGTGATGCCTACTGAGGGTTCCTCTCTGCTTTCTTTCAGAACCACGACCACAAGTGCATCGCCTGCAGGATCATCTACCGCTCGGACGAGCACCACCCGCCCATCCTGCCCCCCAAGGCGGACCTGACCATCGGGCTGCACGGAGAGTGGGTGAGCCAGCGCTGCGAAGTGCGGCCGGAGGTGCTCTTCCTCACTCGGCACTTCATCTTCCATGACAACAACAACACCTGGGAGGGCCACTACTACCACTACTCCGACCCCATCTGCAAGCACCCCACCTTCACCATCTATGCCAAGGGACGCTACAGCCGCGGAGTCCACTCGTCCAAAGTCATGGGTGGCACGGAGTTTGTGTTCAAAGGTAGAGTAGCTTGATACAATGGGGACAGATGTATTTATGGACCAGAGCAGTTTGCTCATAATGATTTGGTTGCTGATGATTTTGTTCTGGGATTTTCAGGAGTTCATCATTTCTTGGGAAGTTTGCAGGCATTGTGTGAATGCCCAGCCAAACTATACAGCTGCATGGCGTTTCACACCACTGAAGAAATACTCATTTGAGGCAGAGGTCCTTAAGTACACACAAGAAAATAAGACTCCACATTACTTAGTGATCTTGAAGTCCAGTGTCCAGATGTCAAGCCTCTAAGAGAAGTGGTTAGGTCTGTGTCCTAAGGCTCCTTCCATAGAGAGAAAAAAGCATCTTCAGAAGGCATTTCAGATCTGAAGTGATATAAATAATTTTCTGTGGAAAACAGATGCAGCAGCGTGCATCTTTTCATGTGCTCCCAAGGGGCCCTCAAGCAAATAAGGGTGTCCCTAAAGACAGCTCTGATTAAACATGCCAGAGCGAAGACAAAATGTATCCAACCCAAACCCATTGGGTACTTTGGAAAGTAGCTCTCAGTGGTGATGCCACCCATGGCTGAGAAGCTTTCTTGTGCAAACAAGCCCCATGGAACCCTGCTTAAAAAGAGCTCAGGGGCCTGAGCCACTCACACAAACAAACATCTCCAAAACACAACATCCCACCCCAGCACCAGCCCCAGCGGAGCCTCTGGTAGCCTCAAGCCCTCTGTAGAGCTCTTCTCCTTGTTTCAGTTACCACATTAGAAGTGAAAAGCATCTTGCATGGGTCTAATTTAGAAAAGCGTCCAACTAGAAGAAATAATTTATTTATCTGAGATTTTTTGTAGGAGGTGGGAGATACCCTTGCCTGTCAGAACTTTGGCTCTTTAGAGCTGCATGTGCAGCATGTCCCAGCTCAGCTCCTGGCATGAAATCCAGTTTGCATTTCTGGTTTATGTTGTGCCAACGTACCTTACAGAACAAGGTCGCTAATTTGGCTTAGGTAAAACTTTCAGGTTCAATTTCTATAAATTACTTTTTACTCCAGCCAGCGTAAATAATGTGAATTCTAGAGCCATTGAGTCAAATGGCTGTTTATAAAAGTTCAGGAAAAGCTCACAACAAATCCTACTATAAAATGATCTACAAGTGAATTTGGGATTTTGGTATGTTGGGAGGCATGAGGGATAGTTCTGTTTTGGTCAGCACCAATCCATTCAGATCTCTTTTTCTTGATATACAATGTCAAACACACACCAGGAAAAATCTCTATTCAGTTTCTGCAGGCTCATTCATTTTGGCTTTTCTCAACTTCTTTAACTTGGCTGGAAAATGAAACTTTATATGCCTTAAACTCCTTTGAAATACAAGCAGGTTAGAACTAAAGAAACTGTAGCTGTTCTACATTTGATACTGCAAGCTGAAGTCATTGTTGAGAGATGAGAAAAAACATCTTTCTGTAGGTCATCTATATTTTATAATTCATGCAAAAAAGGACAGGTAATATAGGATGATAGTGCAACTGTGTTGTTTTACAGATTTCCCAGTGGGAACAAATTATTTTATTAGGTTTGCAGGGTAGCTAGCAAATGTTAATAAATGATGAAAAATATGTGATAAATGCTCCACTTATGAATTAATACAGACAGTAATAAAACATGAGTAAAGTTTTATTGTTTCCTTTTTTCCTTATCTCCTAATATAACCAACCAGGCTTTATCTGTGAAGGATTGTCTGGAATTTATGAAAAGCTCTGCTTAATCTCTGGCTGAGATACGTGGCCATCAGGTTTTCTTCAGCTGAGTTGGAGGGGGGTTGTTCTTTGCAAAAAGCAATTTTTGCACAGACAAAGACATAAAATGATGCTCCTAGATTTGCTGGCCACACCTGTAATGTGAAAAACTAATTTAAGAAGGAACACGGGGAGACAATTTTGATTTAACAGGTGTGCCCCAATCTACACGTTGGCTTTGCTTTTGTTTTTGTCCCTCTGCTAACAGCTCCCCTCTTCCTCTCTCGCAGTGAACCACATGAAGGTCACTCCCATGGATATATCCACAGCCTCGCTGCTCAATGTCTTCAACGGGAACGAGTGTGGAGCACAGGGATCCTGGCAGGTTGGGGTTCAGCAGGACGTCACCCACACCAACGGCTGCATCGCACTCGGCATCCGCCTACCTCACACCGAGTACGAAATCTTCAAGATGGAGCAGGATGCCTGGGGCAGGTACCTGCTCTACAACGGCCAGAGACCCAGCGACGGCTCCAGCCCCGACCGACCCGAGAAAAGAGCCACTTCCTACCAGATGCCTTTAATTCAGTGTGCCTCATCAGTACCCAGACCTGAGGAGTCACACGAGGAGAATAAAATCAGGCTGTACAGCAGCAGGGCACCGGAAAAATACCGCAGCACCCCAGCTCTTGTTCTGTTGTTTATTTGTACTGTGTCATATTGGGACATTCTCAGCTAGAAGCGAGGAAAACTTATTTTTCATGACTACAGAGCCAGGATTCCACCGGACTGGGGGTTGTTTTTCTTCAGACAGAAAAGGACATTTATTTTCTTGATGCACTTGAATGCCTGAGAACTGTTGTTCTTTTCCTTACTTCCCTCTTCCTCCTCGAATCCCGAACGGCACTCGTTTGATGTTTGTGCTTTGAACTTCATCCAGTCTGATCCCTGGCCTGACACGACTGCACAAAAGTAATTGCACTTTAGGACTGCAGACTTCTGGGGGGAGGGAAGGGGTCTCTTTTTTTTTTTTTTTTAACTGCTGGGATGAACTCTATGATCCTGCTTCAGTCATCTCTGCCATCTTACTGTTGTGGTACTCTTATCCCCAGTGCCTGATTTCTCATCAGAATTTAGCTCTGGGGAAGGGCTCGGTGGTGTGCCAGTACTGTGATAGCAGCTTCCCCCTCTGACTTCACAGCTCTGATGTAGATATGTATATAAGGAGGAAACCCACAAAGATTTATCTTGCCATTATCTCACGGCTCGTAATACAGAAAGAATCAGCAAATCAACAGCCCTCTGTTTAAAAAGTGCTAAATGGTTGATACTCCTAATTAAAACAAAAATACTCCAAGTAATTTAAGCTATTTTTACAATCATTAAGTTGTAAAAATAACCAGTGGTTTAGTATTTTCTCATTCAAATAACTTGGCTGTGTAATTGCTTCGAGGCCTCCCTTTATATCTAGAGAGTAGCTACAACAAAGCCCCCTCAAAGCCAGCCAGCAGCAGCAGTTTTCCTGTCGGATGCACCGAGTGCAGGTAAGCTGCCAATACAAGGCTGCAGGAAAGACTTCTCTTCCCATATTCCTGAGGCCTTACATACTCCATGTGCAGTACTTGGGTCAGCTGGGTGGGCAGAGTAAAGAAATGGGATCTAATGTGCTCTGCAGCCCTATTTAGCAGCATCTTTTTAGTCATGTGACCTCGTGTAAAAACAGGGAAAAGGGTTACAGGAGCAAACACGCTGTGGCTCCTGGTAAAACAAGAAAGCAGCTGGAAACACACCCTTAGATGGGGGAACACCAGCCCAGTCTTAGAGAGGGAGGAGCAAGAGATGCACTAATGCAACCACGTCCTTCCTTTTCTCCTTGCTGAAGTGTCCCAGCACATGCCACGGTTTCATAGAGCTTAAATCAGCATTGGTATGGGGAGACACTGCTGGGAAGGTGGATAGACACAGCCCTCAGAGAGCATTTGTCAACTAGAGCCTGCCCTGGAAACTCTCAGGTTTCCCTCAGTGGTGAATACATCCTTTTGTGCACTGATGCAAATCAGAGCAGACTCTGGAAGCAGTAGGGGAGATGTTTAGGGCCAGCAAGGGGTTGGAAGTTCATAGATGAACCACATTCCCCTGCTTTAATGGGGAATGAACTGAGAACGTAGCTTAATCTTGTGTTTGGGCTGTGGCTTTTACTGATGTACACATTTGGCTCACAGAAAGAGCAGGAACATCTGTAAGAAACATAAGGAAAAAAGTTGTAATGTTTCTTCACAGCATAAGCAGCTGCTAGCTGCCCAGCCCAGTACTGTGTCAGAAAAAGAACCTTTAATGTATTATTTTCAGTATCCTAAGGAAAGTATGTCTTGAATGAAAGTCTTTCAGCTTTACATAGTGAGTCTTCATAGTGACTACTATAGCAAAAGCATTCCTTGAAAACATGGATGTGAATTTCCTCAGAGTTGGAACAGAATGAGTTTACCTAGTTTTGAGACAGCAGGAAGACAGAGGGAAGGAGCAGTATCATGGATAGATGGGCTGCTGAGTCAGGCCACATCTTTCATATTTTTTCTTCAGACAAATGAAAACTCACAGAAAACTGTTACTTAAGAGTCAGGAATGGAGCTCTCGTTGGCTCAGTAATCACCGAAGTGTTTATCCATCCATTTGATGTCAGATGTTCCTTCAGCCTGTTGGAAGGATCTGAAAGCCAACTCACTGTGATGAATTGAGCCCTATGAACAACAACTGTTCTGATCAGCATTTCTTGATGTGTTTTTTGCCCCATGCAGTCAAACCTACTTGAAGAGCCAGCTCTGGATCAGTTGCTGGTGGGGAGCACAGTTTTAAATAGAGGGTCAAGAAGGAGACAGAATACCTCTGACAGAGTAGTTATGAACCAGCATGGACTTTGGTTTTCTCTAGATTGAGTTTTGTGGTCAGCAGAGTGATGCCAGCATATCTCTAACTGGCTTATTGAGCTGTTACAGTCAAACAAGTCCCCTAAGTACCTGCTGCATTTCTGACTTCTGTTTGAGATCTAGCACCAGGAGTGCATTCACACTAGGTGTTATTTTAAAGAATGGGTACTGTGTGTCATTCCTTAGATCACACAAGACAAGCTGCTTTTACCACCATGGACCATTCCCATGTGGTCCTATCTCTGAAAAAATATCCATGGTTAGAAGTTGTCAGACTACGTCACTTGCCTGTGCAAGTGCCACACACGCTCGATCCCAGCTAAAATCTGCGCATGCTTGTGATGCAGGATGAAAGCAAAGACCAAAGGAGCTGTTCCACAGCATGATTTTCTAAACTTATCAGGGCAATCATCTACAGTTTGTTAGTGCCTTGTGGCTCCTCTGTAAATTGTCTAATGTCAAAATTGTTGCAACAGTTTCAAGAGAAAGATCTGTCTAGTTATAACCTCCTAAAGCACATTCACGTCTCAGCTGCTTTGAATCACAGACTTGCAAAGGTCTAGGTTTTAAAAGGTTTATGGTTAGACTACATGAAAATGTAACTCACTGTACAAATTGTACAATAAATGTTCTTTTTTCCCCTGCTATTTAAAGACACTTAAAAAGGAAGTATTTTTAAAAGGTCTTCACAATGCATTACATGAAATCTGATTGGGGACTTCTGTAGTTTATTTGTAGTGTTGACAGAAACAATTTTATGATCTGRGTTCTTAGCATTTGCTGCACTAGCTTACCTCCACGTGCCTGTATATTTTTAATTTTTCTTTTAGCCAATACAAGTCAAGTTGGACAAAGCTGAAAGTCTTCAGAGTGCATAGTTTATGTCCTAGTCTGTATTTTCTGTGAGGCTTCTCCTTGCTTGCAGGCACAGAACGAGGAGCTAAGCTTACCCCCTCTTTTAGTTTCATCACTCACTAAATTAACTGCTGCACAGCACCACATACATATGTGACACAATATATTCCATTCATTTTATTTCTCCAACCTGACCTCATGTGCTGGCAGCCCTGGCTGCTGAAGAATTTAAGCTGCAAGTGGTTTAGCAGTGGAAGACCTGCAAGCTGGGTGATTTGTCCCTTGCTGAAATGCAGAAGGTTTAAAAAAAATTAATCCATTAATGTTRGTATCTTCAGCTGCTGCCAATGTTGCCAAGATAGGTGAAAGCTTTTCCCTCAGTAATATCCTACCCAAGGATCCACCTGACAGAAGAAATGGCAACCTAAAGAAATTCTTAGGCAAATTGTTTTAAGAGGCTCTATTCAAGAAATAGGACAAAAGGGATCAGAAAAGTCAAAACAAGTGTTCTTGCTCTGTTTCTATACCATTTACTTATTGTGCCTGCTGTCCTGGGGTAGAATGTCATTTCTATGAACAGAAGTCTGTATTTTAGGATATAATGTCAGTCTTGCTTGAGTCGGAGTGTGCTTGCCTAAAGTGCAGGATTTTAAAAGAAAAACAAATCTTTTTATTTTTGTAAAGTTATAGAAGATATTTTTCTTCTCAACTATTTTCCAGATTAAACTGCTGGGGAAGTTTAAGCACTTGTTAAACTATTGATTGAAATAAAAAAAAGCCTAACTGTAAAATTAAGGGTTCTTTGCCTCTTCTCCATGTTAGTTTCCTGTTCTGTTGACTTTCTAAGTGTAAAAAAATGAAAATGAAAAAAAAATGTGTCTTGGAAAGAAACAGCCAAAAACCTGACTAAGTTGAGTAACTTGTGCACAGAAAAGCTCGGTTTTTTACCACATACACATCTTTTGTTTCAGAACACCTCTGTCACTAGGAGCAGTTCTGATGGATACAGACATGGGATTTGGGGTTCACAGCACATCTCCAGGTTTTCTGAATAAAATCGTGGCTGGAGGTGCCCAGTGAGTAATGAGAGAGTGTGGTGAGAGCAGCTGTGTCAGGACAAAGGACATTCTTCAACAGAAACCTAGTATTTTTCATGTAAACAAACAAACATTTCTGCTCTGCCATTGCATCCCAGTTGCTTTAAGGGCTACAGCCTGGGGCGAGGAGCAGGGAGGGAAGAGACTCTTCTTAAAAAGAAAGAAAAAACCTGAAACAAACCACGAAGGGAAAGCAAGACACGGGATAACAGAAGTATCTTTGCTCAGTGCTCTGCAGTTTCACTCCTGCCTCACACACAGAAGGAGGTGAAGTGCAGTCTTTGAGCCTTCCACCACCACAATCAAAAGCTTTGGAGATCACTGGTTCCTGAGTTTTTCAAAGTGACTCAGGAGATCCCTGAAAGATGAGTTCTGTTTTCAGGATATATGCCCAAAATTACAAGGTACTTCAAGTGCAGTAGCCACAGCCTCTGAAGTGGCCTCCCTTCCTCACAAAGCAGGGAATGTGGATAAATTCAGGCAATTTATTGCAAAATTTTGCAATAATTGGCATAATTTACTCAGTCCTGACAGAACAGGGAAGGACAGGCAACAAAAACCAGCACCACTCATTCTGTTTCATTGTTTCCTTCTGTTTCATTAATTTTCCATAATTTTTACTCTTTCCACAAGTATTTTTTTCCTTTTAGTCTTTGCTAGTGCAATCACTATGGATTTTTTTCGTTGCCATTTTCTACCAGCAATAAATAATAATAAGAGACTCCACTTCTGAATCAGGCAGAGACAAACACTGTTTTGAGGAATCATATCATGGGTACTCTTAACAGCCAAGGCAGAAGTGCTGTTGGCCTGAGCAATTATTTATCAGGCACCCTCTGCCCATCTATCTTCTTCACAAATCTGTTCCTGGGTATAGACCAGTCCATGGGATGGATTCTAACTAAGGTACTACCAAGCCCTGAGGACAGTAAATTAATTCCTGCATGTCATCCAGTAATGGGAGCTGCCCACGATCACCACCTTAAAGCAGGCAGACATCCTTTCCCATGGGAGCCCCAGTGCTCCTTGTCTGCTGCCATTTCCAAGATGGTCTGTTGGAAAATGAGAAAGAAAGCTGCACAGGGTAATGGTGTCTTCAAATAAATAAATGAAAAATGCTGGAAGAAAAAAATTTATGCTTGGGAATGTTGGGAATTATGCCTCCTAGATTAACACACAGTAAAAATAACAGAATCTGACATACGTACTTTCATTCAAAGGACAGATGCTTGCTGGACAGACACATGCATTATTAATTTACTTAAGTAACTGCCCAACTTCTGAATCTCTTTGCTCTTAGTGCCAACCAAAGACCAAAAAAAAAAAAAAAATCAAAATTACATAAGGGCATCGGCTTTATTAACTGCACAATATGAGAGCCTGCTTGCATCTGGAGTGCTGCATCCCACACCAGAGTCCTCAGCACAAGAAAGACATGGACTTGTTGGAGCAGGTCCAGGCAAGAGTCACAAAGATGATCAGGGCTGGAGCACTTCTCTTGTGAGGAAAGGCTGAGAGATTTGGCACCGTTCACTTCAGAGAAGACTCCAGGGACTCTTTATTACTGCATTTCAATACCTAAAAGAGATCTATCAGAAACATGGGGTACACACTTTTTAGCAAGGCCTGCTGCAATAGGGAAAGGGCCAAAGGCTTTGAACTGAAGGAGGGTCGATTTAGATTGGATATTAGGAAGAAATTCTTTACTGTGAGAGTGGTGAGGCACCTGTTGCACTCTGGCAACAGGCTGCCTGAGAACCTGAGGATGCCCCATGCCTGGAAGTGTTCAAGGCCAGGTTGAATGGGGCTTTGAGCAACCTGGAAGAAGATGACCTTTGAGGTCCCCTCCAACCCAAGCCATTCTAGGATTCTCTAAGGCATTTCGGGAAACAATCGCATCTTCCAGCAAACACTACAAACATTAGTTTCAACACTACAAAAAAGAGACACACAAGTCCCCAGACACTCCGCCGGTTTCTGGAAGGGCGGGAGCGGGGTGAGGAGCAGTGCCCGGGCCGGGCTGTCGGGAGGCGGGAGCGGGGCTCTGGATCGGCCCGGGCCTGGCTGTCGGGAGGCGGGAGCGGGG
>JACDOX010000056.1:184980-281192 GCA_014549065.1 Cardinalis cardinalis
AACAAAGCCAGTTTCTCTACGGAGGCTATGGTTTTAGCGTACAGAAAACAAAGCATCCATCTCTTAAAGCCAGTTCACAAGTTTTCCCTGAGGCTCAGACTAACGCTACAATTTCATTCCACATGATGCATGATGCTGTCTTCTTACCAGAAGGGCACACCATCCATGGAAGCAGTAGTGATAAAATAAACTAGGAACTACACTCAGAAAAATGTGAAGATACACTTTCAAAAGCCAGGAAATGCCAAAATGAAGCTTTGCCCCTGCAGCCTTCATTGAAGCCCTCCTTGCATGCCCAGTGCCATATGATCAGGGCAAAACTTGCTGAACCTATACACTAAACAATTCCCTTTTCTACACTCTGCAAGGAAATACAGGGGAAATGGTTACACGGCCTAAGCTGTACCAACTAGTTCTGCATTTATGCATTTTCCATAGAAGGAAAATACTGTTACTAAACTGGCAGCCTTGCATTGCCTCAACATATGACCATCTGTCCATATTCAAAATCTGGCCAGAAATGTATATATAGGTGCCAACCGAAAATTGTGATGATACATACACAGCGCATGTGAAAGTACTTTATCCAGGGAATTACTGACATTTTTAATGAGAAGTATCACACACTCAACTAAAACTAAGAGCTACATAAACTCTCAAATACACTAAATATGGGGAGGAAATTACAGAATTTTGACAGACACACTATAATTTTAAATCTTAAAGTATTATTGTCTCACCCTGTTATAACAGCAAGTTTCCATGATTAGGAAATAACTATCCATGTATAGTCACACAGAAGGGAGCATACAGGACTTAGGAGCCATCAGCAATGAGGCCAGGAAGGATTTCCTTTTAAAAAATCTATATTTAAATTACTTAAATATAAAATTGCTTTTGCATTTACGGCAGAGACCTACACATTACACAAAAGCAGTAGCAATTGCTCCTGGATGTTGGAAATTCCCCTTGTGTGAGCCTTCTCCTTCTTAAGTCTCGTGTTTCTCTTTGAAGGTCTCAACACTTGCAGAGGCTCAGAGTGCACTTCCAGAGGGGTTTCAGATGAGATGGCTCCAATTTGGCAAGAAGGAAGGAAGTGTGTTTGCACGCAGCCACCCTCAAAATCAGCAGTATTAAAGTAACTCAAAAATTAGGAGCAGCTGAAGGAAGAAAATGGATTAGAGGCAACTGAAGCAATTACAAATGTATGATACAATGCAAAGCCCCCTAGAAAGCCAGTCTGCTGCAACCACCAGCCCACATACAGGCACCCTAGAAAGATCCGCGTTCACAACTCTGATGTAAACATGAACATACACAGACACAAAAAATGGTTTTGAATAACCCCCTTGTCACGCCTGCCCACAGGGCAGCTACTGCTGGTGTGGCTCACCAAATGTGCTGTGTTGTGTGAGCAGAGCACCAGAGGACTCTGGTCACACACTACTGTTCCCTGCTGCTCTCTCTGAGCAGTAGCCAAGGAGATCAGGAGGTCCCTTCCATATACTGCTGGTTTACTTTTGATTAGCTGCTTCATTTCCAAACCTCTACTTCCACAAATGCAACATTCACGCACCTCACAAAGTGGACTTAGAAACCCAGAATTTATAAAAAAGGATCTACAAGGAGCTTTGAGCTCAGTTTTGGCTACTCTGAACAGGAGACTCCTCTGATCTCTTTGCAATCATTGAACCATTAGTGCTTCTGAAGTGCCTGAGCAGAGCAGTGAGGATGCATAACATCCAGGATTACACTTTCTTCCAATTTTTAGCATTTTCCAGCCCATTTCTTGGCAGGTTTCTTGGGTCACCCATTCCCACTCCCTGGTAGATGAAGCAGTCTCACCTCCACACCCCCTCCATGAGCTTAGTCTGGTGAAAGCTCTTGCCCCCACTGCTCCTGCCAACCTGCTCCCTTGTAGCCCATTCATCTCTCACCCCCTTGCTGACAAGAGCAGGGCCACCGCCAGCAGCTGCCAGGGTGTTTGATCTGTGCCCATGCCCACAGCTTGGCAAGGATGCCAATAGCAGCAAGAAGAACAGGTATCTTTCCAGCTTGCCACGCAGGCTTGCCCAGGCTGGGAGACTCAATTTAAATGTCTTTCATCTGAGGTCTAATCTTCCTTTAATTGGAAGTAATTGGTATCTGTGAAACATACACCTCTCTATCAAATGCGGCTTGAACTAGATTTCAAATTCACACAGGGAACAGCGGCATTAAAATGCTGCAATCACATAAATCTTGTCTCTTCTAAGTCAGGTTTTTCCACAAATATGTTGACCTTCCTTTGCCATTGTAACCTGGTTCCTGTGGAGGCAGGATGAAGAGATTATTTCACCTAATCAGGAAGGCAATCTGTTCTCATTTTCTTGAAGCTGGGATGTGAAATGAGAGGCCCAAGGGCTAAAGTATTTCAAGGTATTCAGTGCAGTCAGAAAGCACTGTCATGAAGCTGGAGGCTGCACTGGAAATCTGAAGTTACACAATCCTGGGCATGAATAAAATGAAAATCCTTCTCCTGGCATTCTCCTGTTTACAAAGGCAACCACTATGTTTGAGGCTTTACACCCTAAAATTGGAGAGAAATCCCCATGCCTAGAGAAGGCACAGCAGTTCCCAGCATATGTCTGGAGAGAAGGCAGCACATACAGACCTTTCTAACAGTCCAGGCGTCCTGGGACTACAAAGCCACCACAAAGCCACTTTTGTCATGGCCATCTCTTCCTACCATACTCTGATTTTCTTCACTTGACACCAACCATTCCTGAGGTGTGGGACACATATCACGTATTTATCACTTCAACATTTTAAACTAACCAGAGAAGATTAAGGCAAGCAGTGAAAAATAGCCACTAGATAAGCTTCTTCTTCTAAGAACCACTCCCTTCATTATCAAAGCAGCACTCTTAGTACTTCTGATTGCAGTTCCAGAGGGCTGGACCTAAAGTTCAGGTTTTGTTTTCTGTAGACTTTCTTCCTAAGCCTTTCCATAACATGGTTCCATAAACTATACAAGGATTTAAAGTAATGTCTCTCAAGCATTAAGAAACAGAGATAATTATTCTCATTACTAACATTTCTCAGACCAACCTTCATATAATGCAGAAGTCTACTGCAGTCTGAAGAACAGTAATAGCAACATTTACTTATTTTGAGTGAAGACACATCAGTGGGCTTAACCTCTGAGTCAGATGGATTCTGGAGCATCTTTGCTTGCAAGAGTCAAATATGTTTAGTTTTTAAAAAAAGAAGTGTTTTTAAAAAAAAATAAGTGCTGAAGTATCTGAAGTAGCTGTCTGTATCATCTGTGTTTGGGCTATCAAAGCAGCAAAGGAAAAATACTTCTCCACTTCCATGGGAAGAGCACTTGTGGTGAGTTGACCATGGCTGGATGTCAGATGCCAACCAAAGCCATACTATCACTCCCCTCAGAGAGAAAATACAATGAAAGGCTCATGGGTTAAGATAAGGACAGGTAGAGGTCACTCACCAATTACCATCATGGGCAAAACAGACTATTTGGGCAAATTACTTTATTGCCAACCACATCAGTGTAGGATAATGAAAAAGAAAACCAAATTTTAGAACACCTTCCCTCCACTCCTCTCTTCTCAGGCTTGATTTTATTCCTGATTTCCTCTCCCTCCAAACAGTGCACGGGCATGGGGAATGGAGGTTGTGATCAGTTCATCACACATTGTCTCTGCTATTCCTTCAAGGAAGGACTCACACACTCTTTCCCTGTTTCAGCATGGGGTCCCTCCCATGAGACAGTCCTTCACAAACTTCTCTAACACGAGTCTTTTCCATGGGCTGCAGTTCTTCACAAACTGCTCCAACATGGCTCCCTTCCACAAGGTGTACTTCTCCAGCAGCAGACTGCTCCAGCATGGTCACAAGTGCTGCCAGAAAACCTTCAGCATTGGCTCCTCTCTCCATGGGTCCATAGGTCCTGCCAGGAGCCTGCTCCACTGCAGGTTTCCCACAAGGTCACAGCCTCTTCCAGCATCCACCTGCTCCAGCGTGGGGTCCTCCAAGGGCTGCAGGTGGATTTCTGCATCCCTGTGAACCCCCATGGGCTGCAGGGGCACAGCTGCTTCACTGTGAGTTGCCCCATGGCAGCAGGGGCATCTCAGCACTGCTGCCTGGAGCAGCTCCTGCCCCTCCTTCTTCACTGACCCGGTGTCTGCAGGGCTCTTTCTCGCACAGTCTCCACTCTGGCTGCAATCTGCTCTTGGGCAGTATCTTTTTCCCCTTCATAGCCATGTTACCCCAGAGTCACTACCACCATCACTGACAGACTCACCAGTGTTAGACCTATCGTGGAGCCAGCTGGCATTGGGCCTGTAGGACACCAGGGAAGCTTCTGGCAGCTTCTCATAGAAGCCACCCCTGCAGCCCCCCCACTACCAAAGCCTTGCCAGGGAAACCCAATGCAACAATATATATCCCTACCAACAGGGCAGCTGTACACATTTAGGAGAGTTTGCTTTCTTTTACTTGTTAAGTGCAAACAGCACTGGCTCCACAGCAGTTTTTTGCAACACAGACTGACTTTTATGTTTCAGGACTACAAACACAACACACCCAAATGCTTAGCATATTTTTTCCTTTTTCCCCCCTCAACTATCTTTGCTGAGGTCAGGCATTATAATCCCAGTGAGCACATTCCACTTCTAAACACCTAACAGTTACATTTTCTGTCTGTTCAATACTTGGCTTCAGCAACAGACAAAGCAACAGCTAAATCTTTAGGAAGCTGCTTCAAAAGACTATTACAGATGTCTAAGCAACACAAAGCATTTTTGAAATCCAACAAACAAACAAAAAAAAAAGACTTGGACATGGCTCAAGGAATACTTGATGAGAAACAGGACAGAATGTATGCTAGAAAAGAAGGGCTGTGCTTAAACTACCTAGTCATTTGCCTCATGCCAACACTCATGCCTCAGTTTCCCCATCTCAAAAGCCAGGATAACCCATCCTTGACAAGGCAGACCAAGACATTCACAAAGACTGCTATTTAACTATAACCCGCCATGAGAAAAGCCTAGATACTGATCCCCAGTAGCAGTCTCTCTAAATTCATTTTTGCATGTGACCCTGCACCAATATTAGTAAAAACTTTCCATAAAATCCTGAAATAATTAGTCCTAGACTATGGCAATTTGTTGGTTGGTTGATTGTTAGGGCTTTTTTCCCTTGCAGAACTTGGATGATCAGCAGTCTAACTTCAAAAAAAAACAAAAAAAAAACAAAACCACTACAACTCAACAAAAAAAATTACAATGTTTTTTTCCTTATCAACCAATTCAAAAGGTAACAATAACTATTTCAGTCACCCTTCAATTACTGTTTCACTTATTCCAAGCGCTTGAGCTCAGACTGTTTCACTGTAATTATGGATGTCTGTCTCATAACTCTGTGCCTGGTTACCACAAACATCCTTTTAAGTCTTTTCTAAGGAAGAGGGAGGACATCAGCCTTCCACCACTGCTAGCAACAGAGTAGCTGTAGTACAAACACAGATTCAATACTCTGCTGGCAGTGTTACCAACATGACATATACTGGAACGAAGCTTTAAATAAAATGGCACTGCATTGTGGCACTGCATGCTTATACCAGGATTCAGTTAAAACATAATTTGTAGTGGATGAAACAGTAATTTCATCCAAAGCAGTTTCCAGATCTAGTTCCCCACACAAACACATAAACTCTTCTCCCAGCAAATGAGGCATGGACCTTACCAGCCCCTGGCAGTAATGACAATGCCAGATAGAAGATAAGAATCAACTGTTTTGTCTTTGCACAAGACTTCCGTTCTACATGATCATTTGTCACATACAGAGCAAATAAATAATAGGTGACAACACCAGCACTACCTCTGCTTATGCAGCCCTGTCAGAACCAGCAATTCCTCAACATACCAAACAGAAAAACACAACAGATCAACTTCAGTCAGACACTTAGTTACACTATTTCAGTGTCCCTGGGAAACACAATTGGACAAGAAATAACCTACTTCATTTTATTATCATTAGTTTCAGTACTTCCCACAGGAAGGAGCTCAAACCCTTGTGAAAACTGACTCCTGCATTTAGCTCCCCCTCTTGTCCAACACTCCAATGTGCCACCACTCTAAAGCTGCCACAGAAGCTCAGGATCAGCCACGACAGAGGCTCCTTAGCAGCAGTGGCGAGTGCTACACACACATGGGCCTTTCAGAACACCCCACAAAGCCATTCCACAGGAAGCAGAGTAGCAGGCAAGGCAGTGAACTGTAACCTTCACAGCAATGCAGCTAAAAAGACAGGCTACGGAATTTCAATCCCGCCTGCAAACTTGGAGAGGAGGGCATTGCATTGTTATTTATTTATTTATTAGGGTTGCTCTGTAACTGCATAGCTCTCATTCCATCTTTTGCTACAGACTGAAACAAGTGTTTGCTCCAGCAAGTCAATGTAAAACACAGAAAAAACAGTAGTCTCCCAAAAGGAGAAAGAAAATTTCTCAGGATGATTCTTATAAGTCTGAGAGACCCATCAGCATCCCCAGTGCCGCCTGGATCGAGGCACCTGTTCTCCACTCCAGCACTGACTCTTCATCTAAGACAGCCTCTTGCCATTTACCAGCAGAACCCAGAGCAGGGCAGCAACACCGCCCACGGGACCAGATACACTTCTTCTCTCGCAGCAGTCCACAGAATGGAGTCAGGGAGAAGTTCCAAAAGAAAAAGGACACTGCTACATTTTTAACAGTTTATTAACATTTCAACCTTTAATAACTTTGAAGAAGGCCTGAAAGATAAGTTTTGCTTATTGACTTTGTCTTTTCCCCTTTGGCAAAATGTCACCTTTTAACTCCTCCCTCCACCCTCCCTCCTCCCAGGAGGATAATGAATTTCCAAGCTAATGTTTGGTTGCTTCTTTTAAGTTGGCTTCAAACATAGCAGCAGAAACATGCAAGCCTGGGCAATAGTGTCTGTCAACAGCTTTTAGAGAATGAGTAGAAACACACAAGTAACTTGTGCATTGATACAAATAGCATTTTCTTAAATGAACTTTTATGGTTTTGGTTTTTTTTAAAGTGGGTTAAATTTGGTGCCCAGAATTACTACAGCAGCTGTATCTTCTAGTTAGCCATGTTTATTTTTCCCCCCTGAACCATACTAGTCTTTTTTAAAGTGCTATATTCATAAAATTTTTTAAATAACTACTTTGATATTGTATACTTGTATCATCTTGCCCTTTTCAGAAATCAGAAGAGCAACCTGCGAAGTGTATTTAACTGAAATTAGGCATTTACCCTGACACAACTTTATGGGCATCATGGTCTGCTCATCTCACCAAGAGCAGGTGATGAGACTGTATTTCCCTGTGCTTACATACACGAGTAAGCAAGGCAGACAAAGCAAGAAGTTCTAACCATTTCAGGAACAAAGACAAACAATTTAATCCATATTACATAATTCACTGAATACAGCTGATCTCATCCAAAGTGACTCCTGAGAGCAAAATAGTTTTAGCATTACATTTTATATACAGCTATGAAGGGATTACGGGAAACCAAGACAGTCTCCTTAGAGCATTACTGAGAACTCTGGTTACAAGAGCGTTGTACACTTGAAAGCATCACTTAAACCACGACCAAAGTTTTACCATCAATTTTTTTCTTATTTATGAAAAAAAGTTATTTCACTCTGATTTTATCATTACTTTTACCATATTTCTGCTGCCAGATATCAAAACCTGAGTCAGCTGCATTGAGCCTTGACTTTTTTTCTGGTTTTAAGTCCTCTAAGTGCTAGCACCTTTGAAAACCTCCACACACCATGCTGTAAACATTTTAAGATCTTCCAGAGTGTTTTGTGTGGTTTTTCTCCCTTCAATGCAGGAATGACTGCTCTATCTGAAGCAAACTACATCCTGCACAATATTGCTTTCGTTATTTTCCACGTAATCAGTTTGGAATAGGCTATGGAAGTTTGATGTGGAAATGTTCTGTTAGAGAAAAAAATCAGAAGAAATACACCATTCTGAACCAGTGGAACCAAAATAATCAGAACCTTAACACAGTTTTTTCCAGTCACTGGGATGGAAGGAGACTTGAATGCAGACACTGGAACAAGAAATTGGAAACATCAGTGCTTGCATGCTTAAGTGAAAAGATAAGTAGTATTTGCATTTTCTCCGTCATCTTCCTTGTACATGTGCAAGATTTTATAAAAAATGTTTATCACAGAGAGCTATGACAGAACATGATGTAATTTAAAAAAAAAAGAAAAAAAAAGCAGTAGAAATCAAAGGCAACCAAGATAACGTACATCTTTCCCAGAACATTTTTCTCAGCTACATAAGGTGTGCATATACCAAGGTCCAACACACTTAGCTGCACCACATCAAGTCAAGCTGTCCAAGAGCATACACAATTTTGCTTACAGGAGTATACCTCTTCCACAATTTTTCAAGTTTACAAGTAATTTCCTGTATTGGATTATGCTTACTCAGAAGTACAGATATTATTTTGTTTCAATACTACTGTTTGTTTTTATGACATATTCAGAGATGAGGCAAGACATAAGATTAAGTGCAGGGAAGCATTTCAGACCCCAAAAATGCATTTTTAAAAACTTAGCTATACATGGTTAAAACAGGTAGATCTGCCAAGAGTTGCATAAAATGATTTTTATTTCCCAAAGGTGAGCAACTGAGCAAAAGGTGAGCAACTCAGCAAATATCAACTCTTCTGCAGCATGGAATTCACTACGGGTGTCTGAATGTTCAACTTGCATTTTTTAGTGTCTGCTAAGACAGAATTATAAACAAAGTTAACATATGTGAATTAAGTACCCTTAAGAAATCAAAGAATAATGTTGACTCCTGGAAGACACCCAGAAGATCCAAAGATGGAACAGAAGGTTGATTATTACACTTCGGCACAATCCAAGCAAATTGTTAATATATTGAAAACATTCATGTCTGGCATTTGCACCTGCTGGATATCCAAATTATTCTGTCCCAAAACAAGTTTGATAACCATCTTCTTTGTAGCTGAAAGCAGCCAGAAAACAGTTCATTTTTTTAAACAACTGGAATGGAAACGTTTGGTTTTTTTTCTTTCCCAAGCTTCAATTACAACAGTCAAAGCCAGAGACTTAAGCAAATAAACTTCAAAATAGCCATTTGTTACAAGTAGCAAATTACCATGAACAATGAACTTGTTAAGAATCCCCTCTAAAAGCACGACACACACAAACAGGCTACCCAGCAGAAAAATCGGTTAACAATTTTATTTCTTTTGTCATGTTAAATATTATGGGACAGGACTGTTAAGGATGAAGAACTCTCAACAATGCCTCACAAGGAATAAGAAAGAAATTCTGCCATGATATTAGCAAAGTAAGGTAAGGAGAAAATTTACACAGTAAGAGGCACCATTTCCCCCAGAATACCTCTTGTCATATTCCTGAATGAGTGGGATTAGCAATCTAATAAATCATTTGTCAAGAGGTAACAGCAACAGATAAAATTTTAAAGGATTATTAAAATAACATTTACAAGACTCTGAACAATTTTCGAATTCTTATTAAAACCACAGAAAGAAAGAACAATTCTTTATTTATGAATTTTCATAAAGGACTGACTGTGCAACTGATACCTGCTATTGATGACTGAATGTACAATTTTGTCCAGCAGCTGAACAGTTTGTCTTTTCAGATTGTGTTTTCTAACCGTGCGAGATCATTAAAGGCAAAGCCTGTTACGATGCTGTACACAAGAACGGCCGCTCGGGCCATACTACCCATGATGTGGTAGGTAAACAAACCTTTTTCTGGCCAAGAGAAAACAAACAAAAAAAAAACAAAAACAAAAAAAAAGGAAGCTGCAGTTTTGCATGCTTCTCTCACTCATTCTTTCTACAAGATGAACTTCCCTAGAAAGAATCCAATGAAAATGGCTGCAATTACAACAAGAAGTGAAGGAAGAGAATTAGAGCCATTATCTCTGAGGGCCAAAGCTGCGGGTGATCCAGATTTATCCGAGTGCGCTACCTTTCTGAGCCTCAAGCCTTCATCCTGAGGGGAAGAAAAAACACAGATGGAAAAAAAAAACCATAAATACATCACTAGGATAGTAAAAGCTGAACTCAAAAGGCCATATTTACTAGTGAATATTTAAATAAAGTTTAAAAGAAAACCCAAGACATACAAAATTACATCACATCAAAATCCAAAACATGAAAATAGAAAGCCATATTTTAAATAAGGACTGTAATTCACTAGTCTCTCTGCTTAAAAAATATACAAAAAATCTTGCTAGGCCCAGTGAAGCATTCTGCTCTTACTTAATATGTGTCAAAATTAAATAGCAGTAATTCTTTATTGTTAGGGAGAAATATCTGCTTTGTTTAGTGTCAATGTCATCAGAATAACAGGTGTGGAGATATCATATTATCATAATTCTTTAAAAGGCTACCATGGCAAATGAAATTGTCAGAACTGTTCCAAAAGGAAATATATAGAAAAGACACAAAGTCATGTATTGACTAGTTACTGGTCGCTGAAATGACACCTTTACAAAAAGGTATAAGAAAGTAGTGTCTGCTTACCTCCTCTGGCCAAACAATTGCTCTTGTTCACTAGCTGTTTGTAATACAAAATGTTACTGCTCTAGATGTCACTCATTATCAATGAAAAATAAAGCACTTTTACAAAGCTACTAATTCAGCAGCTTTGACATAGACTTCAAGTAACTAAGGTCACCTTAAACAGGACCACTTAATTTAAGAAGAAAATTCCGCAGCTTCAATGTCTCCTCCATGACAATCTCATAAAGTCTCAACCACTGACAAGTTCAAAATATACATTATATATAGGATGGTAAAGTCATAATCGATGTTGACATTCTAACAGCTTTATCTACTTGCTGGAATATTCATCTTTTGGCTTAATTAGAAACCAGACCTTTCACTCAAGAAGAGTGAAGCCACTTCAGTATAAATGTGGATGCAGAACTTACTCTCAGGTGCCGATTTTCATCTGTCAGCTTCATTATCTCTGCCTGAAGTCTTTTGCACTCTTCCACGAGCTTCCTTGTTTCAGTGTCATTAAGTGAAACACTATGTGGTTTTGGCATCGGTCCATCCTGCTTAGATGTGTTCAGTACTGGGGTGGATTTGCTTGCATCGATATCATTCTGCAAACATCAAGAATGATTTGAGAATTTACTTATCTAAAGGAAAATCATCCACAGCTTTAAAGTGAAACAATGAAGCTACTAATATAGTTCAATGAGGTTTATATTTATAGTAAGCTGAAGAGACACACTGACAGTTCAATTCTGATTAGCTCAAGTATTAAAAAAGCAAGAGAAGACTGCACTGTTTACCTGGTACTACACTCTACTGAGACACAAATTAATATTTTAGCTGTTTAACACTGACCCAGGAGGCATTCAAAAGAGGGCATAAAATACACCAAAGAGCATTTGAACTTGGGGAGGGGAAATAAAAGCAAGAAAGTAATCCTGCAATAGTAAGAAACAAAAAGTAACACCAAAACAGGTCATGTCACAAAATCCTACGATGTGTGACACAATGTTTTGCACTTGTAATACCTTTTAGTGAAGGAAAATAAAGTGCTGCACAAACATGAAAATTAAGTCTGACAGCATCTGAAATACACATTACTAATTTTGAAGAATCACAAAAAGCTGTGAAAAGAACAATATTAAAATTAACTATCTAATTCCCACAGCTCTGCCCAAAACCACATAATCATAGAATAGTTTGGGTGGGAAGGAACCTCAAAGAAAATCTAGTTTCAACCCCTTCCCCCCCTGCCCACTACAGGCAGGGACAATTTTCACCAGATCAGATGCTCAAAGCCTGATCCAACACAGCCTTGAACAGCTTCAGGGACGGGACATCCACAGTTTCTCTGGGTAACCAGTTCCAGTGCCTCTCTGCTTCCTGAGCAAAGAATTTCCTCCAAAGATCTAACCCAAATCTTTCCTCTTTTAGCTGAAAATTATTTCCCCTTGTGCTATCAGTATCTGCCTGTGTTAAAAGTTGCTGCAAAGAGGTGTCCATGGAACCTTCTCCAGGCTGAACAACCCCAGTTCTCTCTGCCTGTCTTCATAGGAGAGGTGCTCCAGCCCTCTGAGCATCTTCATGGCCCTCCTCTGGACTTGCTCCAGCAGGTCCACATGCTTCTTATGCTGGGGAACCCAGAGCTGCACTCAGGACTTCAGACGGGGTCTCAGAAGAGCAGAGTAGAAGAAGGGAGAATCTCTTCCCTGGACCTGCTGGCCACATTTCTTGTAGTGCAGTCCCAGATGCAATTGGCTTTCTGGGCTGTGAGCACACACTGTAGATTCATGTCCAGCTTTTCAACCATGAGAACCCCCAAGACCTGGCAAGCCTGACTGCCAGACAAGACTGAGGCATAGAAGTCAGTGAGTACCTCAGCCTTCTCCGTATTTGTTGTCACTAGTTCTCCTTTCTTGTTTATCAGGGGGGTTCACTCTCCTTGTCCTTTCTTTTCTGAGATACTCCATACTTAGAGTCCCTTCTTGTTACTCTTCACTTCCCTTGTCACATTCCATTTCATCTGTGCCTTAATTTTCCTGATCCCATCCCTACACACCCCCAAACCATACCCCTGTACTTCCCAAGTCACAAGTCCAGTTTCCACTGGCTGTGCATTGCCTTCCTCCTCAATGCAAGGAGCAGATCCTTGCCCAGCCATGCCATTATCCAGCCTGCTTGATTTCTTACACATGACGATGGAGAGCTCTTGCATGGCCTTAAAGAGCTGGAAGGGCCTAAAGCCCCTTAAGAGTCTAAAGAGGTGACTTTTTAAAGAGTAAGCTCCTCTGTCCCTAGGGACAGTTTCTTTGGAGGAAGTACAAAAGGAGGTAGTTTTGTATAATCCATTACATTTCTCTCACTACATTACTCACTTTATAGAATTTAAGCCAGAAAGTAGGTATCTAAATGCCTTGATAATAAATGCTCAACCTTTACATTTTTACTGTTCAACACACATTTAGGAAGCTTACACCTTCATCTCATAAATTATCCTTTCCAAAAAAGAAAGAAAAAACAATAAACCAACCCCAAAAACCCCAAACACAAAACAATCCCTACATCCCCTTCCCCTCAAGATTAAACTGAGATTGCATCTGAAAACTATAAAGTATAAAAATAACAAAAATATAGGTTTTTGGCACTGCTCTCCACTACTGGAGTTTTTTGAGATGTGGTTGGACAGTGTGCTCCCTCTGGGACAAGATGGTATTTCAAGGTCCCTTTAAACCTGAGCTGCTCCATGATTCTATGAATCCTTCAGAAGTTATATACTGAACACCCCTCCTGTCAAATTTAGTACAAATTCCATCAATTCATTTAGTCATTAAATCAACTAAGTTAAAAAAACCCTGATATTTCTGTGAGATCCTACCAGTCAGTGTATGACAGTTTCTTATTCCTTACTTACCAGTTTATCATTTTCGTTGGGCATTTCAAACACACATCTCAATTTGGAGTCCATCAACTCATCAGGTTTTGCTTCTTTCCACTAAGAAATCAATTAACACAGTTATTTAACGTGCTGGACTCATGCAAACATCTCAACAGTTCATGAGCTTGCTCTTAGCACTGACCTCCTATACAGCTGAATAGCATGCTTACCCTCCCTGCAATTTTCAGACTYGCTTATGAACAATGCTTTTTGTTCACACTCACTGCTGTGAAGTAACAAAAGCTAGAGATGGTTATTCAAGTCTGGAAATGAAAAAGAGTAAACTGAATGCAAGGATGGATCCATTAGAGGTTTGCATGACACAGGGAGGGGACAATACAGTGGTTTCTTAACACACAACGAGAAACAAGTAGCATCTCAGTCAGTTTGAAAAGAAAGTTCTAGCCCTATTATGCCTCAGTAAATGCACTGCTTGTATCCCATCTTGAAAGCACTGATTTTAAAAAAAGGATTGCAAGATACCTTTTAGTGACTCGACATGTGTTCTAGAGTAAATTTCTTTAGTTCTCCATATTTTAGACTTTTACCCACTTTCTCCTTTTACTGCATATCACGTGACAATTTTAGCTTAGAAAATGTTTCAAAGCTGTTTATAAAAAACATTTACATTTTAATGGGTCTCAGTATTAAATAACTAAACTATGCTGGAATCTCTCTACTCAACTGACAACTAACTTTCAAAGCATGCACTTCATGAAGTTGCCTTAAATTCTAAGGCTTGGAGACAGGTCTGAAGTCTGCAGGAATTTTTCTAATTGGTCCTCCTGTTACCTTACAGGTGTTACAGATTCAAATATTCAGGTTTTTCATAACATGCTTCCTATTTTTTTTCAGCAGTATTAGTTATACAGTAACTTTTAATTACAATTAGCAAATTTCTGCAAGATCTGTGTCTCAGTACTGTATACCTGAACTCACTAAGAAAGCAGTTACTTGAAAGGTATTTCTAAAGTTGGTTTTTATATCCTCACCAAACAGGCATGTTTCATTTACCAAACATAACCGAGAGGTACCAGAGCATATGAAGAAAAACAAACCAGTTGAAAAAGGTAGACAGTGTTAACATTCCATGACTCCAAAGCTTCATAAAATCTAGAAGGTTTTCCACTGCTTCCAGTGAAGACTGATGTCACAGTAGTCTTTGCCTTCATATAAGGGGACAGAGCCCAAAAGGTCTCTTGGATTTCAGCAATTTATAAAATCTCATCTTTATTCTTTGTTTCTCCTCTCCTTCTCTGCCTTGAGTGAACATCAAATGTACATGTGTGAACCCAGGCATTCCTTAAAATACTTTTTAGAGTTAGAAGCATGTGCAATGTTGACCTCCACCTTAGGACATACTTATGTGAGTCCACATACACCCTAAAAGGCATGTTCTGACAACTGAGGGCTTCATTCCCATTGGTGCCAGCCAGTAAAATCAGAAATAGGCACCTTACTTCTGAACTAACAAGCATAAACCTACATACCTTCTTTCTGGATTTTGCATCAGACCAACCCAGCCTAAGAACTAAAGTTACAACATGTTCTATCAAAACAAAAAATAAATCTATCATTTGTGCTGTGTTTAGCCAGCACTTGGTATCTTGTAGGGAGACACATCTTAGTCTTGAAAACGTTTTAATTCATTATAATTCCATTCAACATTTCACTTAAACACTTTTCATACCAAATGAACTCACTTACATACAGCTTCACGCTTGTTGTTTTAATATACTCTTGATTCCTTTAAATTAAATCCATTTATCCCTTTTAAATTAGCTGCATATAAAGGTACAATATGTCCATATTTTAACACTGAACTGACCTTACCTTAGACTCACTCCTATTTCCATTCAGTAACCTCTATGTTAATCACTACAGGCAAGTTCTAAGAGGTGACCTTGCTCAGAGAAAATCCAATTCTTCAAAAAGGAATCGCAAAAACATGAATCGTTTATAGTTAAGCCAATATTTTTAAGGAATAAAATACAACAGCCATTTTACTCCAACTCTACTTACCACTGCCTCCATATCTGTAATATTTGGTGGTGCATAGGTTGTTTGTACCATAAACTTGTGTTTACTCTTCTCATTTGGGTCATAGTCAAAAGGCTGCAGCATTACTGTTCCAAAGGAAAAAATAAAATTGTATTCTTCAGCTAATCACTACAGCAAGAATGTACATACAGCAAGCACTTCAAATTTAGTCCTCATTGAATAGAGGACTGAAAGTTAAAATGCAGAGGCAGTGCATACACTGTAGAAAAAGGAACTGAGAGGTCAGAGTCTGGTGTGGCTGACATGATTGTTTCTGTAATTACTATAGGAGAAGACATTTCATATACAAATACAAACAAACATCCTGTAAAAGAGACTGAAAAAMAATTACATCTAAATATGTGCACGTGGGAATAGACTTGCAACTTGATCTACCAGAGGATGAGGACTCAATGAACTGGAGAGATAAATTATTTCACAGTGTACATACACCTGTCTTCCACAGAATGCAAATTTCAGTTCAGTACATTTTTATACAAAATTAAAAGAAACAGAGGCAGTTTCAGAAAAATGTAAGAAAAAATACATGGAGTCCTGTAACAGTTACCTATATATGTACCTATTTTATAGCAATGAGAAAGCTATGGCAGAGATACTGATGATAGAGCTAGAAAAATGCAAAAACAGAGGGGAAAACATTAACAAGTAACAATAACAAGCTGTGAAGGAGCAAGAGTAACATGGTCTATTATGAAAAAAACCCAACCACAAGCAATTGCTGTTAACAAGTTAACAGCATACAATACATGACAGGATAATAAATAGTAAATTTAGAGTATCAATGTAAAGAAAAACAGCTCTTACAGAATTTGTATTTCTGAAAAAAAAGATAAAACATGGCGGAAGAAGGTTACTTAGTGATTCACAGTTGAAAAGCAATAATTGACTAAAAAATGTCAGCGGACTTCTTTAAAATGACTGTCAAATTACGTTTCCAACAATGAATTTAAAAACTGGCTTGGCTGYGAATCAGCACAATGCATTAAACAGGCTGAAGACAGCTAAGACTATCACAACATTCAGTTTTGAACATAAGAGCTTCAGCCCACAGTATCCTATAGCTATTTCTCTCTGCATAACAATATGAGAGAAATCTATTTTTAATTATATGAAAGATGACTCAGCACTGAAAATATTCAGCTGAGAGACTGACGAGATAAAGTGGGTCACTAGAAAAATAATCTGTGCACTTATCTTAGCAAATGGCCCAAAAGAAATTATATGCCTAAAAACAAAAATATGAAGCTGACACTGTGGGGAAGAGAACTTAGTTCTGAAAAGCACTGTGGAATCACTGTAACTAAACAATGGCACTAGAAAACATCTTGAGGTCACTGTAGCTGAATAACTGCATGAGAATCCAGCAATACAGAAATAGGCACATCAAAGGCTTCCCGCCATGCCAACTGAAGACTCAAGCAGTATGACATGTTCCCCTTTATTGGAGATCCTGAAACCACAGTATTGTTTACAGCTCCAGTACTGACTCATTTAAAAAACCAAAATATTTAAAGCTTTAAAAAGATAATTTATAGCTATGAAAACACACAAGCTGTAATCTCTCAATCTATTCAATTCCCTGAAGAGAAATGTCAGCAAGATCTTGATTGTTATATTGAACTACCCAGTGGAAAAATCCCAGATACCAGGTCAAACACACACCTAAGGTAAAATGGCTCTAAGTTGTAGCTGAACACAGAAATAAAGACGTTTTTGACTATTTGAATCTTAAATCAATTCTCTGTAAAATCATCTTTCATCCCTAAGTCAGTGAGTAAGTACCATGAGTCAAGATGCTGGACTGCCCATGGGAAGCAATGATGACATTTTCAAGGGCCCCATTCTACAGATCATATTCGATTAGAAAACTCCTACAAGGAAAGTTACTCTAAGGTTTTAATCAATCATAAACTTGTTTTGTGTTCTTCTTTGCATCATTTGAACATTTCACCTGAAAACGGCTCTCCAGCTTCTTTTAAACTTCCCAAAGGGTGTAAGAATGTGGATCTGAAAAGCTCTGAGGATTGCTCCCTTATTTCCCTTTTGCTTTGCTACAGAGGTCTCCAAGGGCTCTAAAATAATCAGTTTTCTAGACCTAGGAAATCTAGGAGTTCACATCTGTATTGCTTGTGATATCTACAACCTGAATGAATATCCCTTATTCTAGAGATTCTACCACAAAACGGTCAGGAGAATGACCTACAAAAATCATTTACCAAATCTACAGACTATTATCTGGTCTTCCTATTTTCTTGAAAAAGAACTACTAGATACAATTGTAAACTATTTTTTTCTTAAATGCTATGAACTATGAAATGTTACACTTTAGGCACATCAGAGCAGCCAAGAAATGTTCTACTTCAGGATACAAACACGAATATAGTAGTCTGAGGCAAAGGTACTGTTAATGTCACTGCCCATTTTCAACTTGCTTTTCCTCCTTTTGAGAGCCACAAATAAATGTGACAAAGGCAAGTATTTCTACATGGAGGATTTTTTCATGTATCATTGCAGCTCTACATCAAGTTGCCATCACACTAATGAGGGGAATTCTTTCTATTTAAAAATAAAAAGGTTTTAAAAAGCTGACATACTTGGAACAGTCTTTAAGATCAAGCATTAGGGAACTGCATCAGAGGCCTTAAGAACACTTCACCTACAACTGCATATATTTATTTTTACCTGAAACAATTACAGATGATCCTGGGTCAATAATTCCACTGTTTGGCCTCACGCAGTATCGACGAGGTGCTGTGGTCTTCACTTTGAAGCATACTTTTCTATCTGATGGATTTCGTAGCTTAAGATTTGTAGTTACTACATCTGTAAAGGGACCTGAAAAAAAATGTTGGTCTTTTTAAAACATACACACATGTCTGGAGAAGAAATCTGTTTATACAGTACAAGTAACTCTTAAAATACATCTTGTTGCCAACAGACTGACAAAAGCAGGTTAAATCATACACCTGTTAGGCATATGCCCTGTGTTACATGCAAAGAGTGCTCTATCACCTTAGTTATAACAATATACATTACAGCAATCAAGAACTCTTAAATACTACAACAGACTCAAGCTGCTGGCATAAGTGGTTCATATATGAATATGCTATTCCTACCAAATCATTCTTAATATTTGAAATATCTAGAAGGTACTGGTCACATGCAAAAGCAAATTTTGCTGAATTGTTCTTCAGGAGCAGAAATCACACATTCTTTGGAAATCTTTCAATTGTGTAAAGAAAGAAAACGCAGTGACTAAAACATAGTCACTGCTCTTGAGATTTCAATTTCTGTCGGCTTCTGACCTCCTACAGAGTTAAAAGAACAAGGTATCAATCTTCTCTTTTACATTCAAAATAAGCAAGAGAGATGATACTCCATTTATGCATGTACTCTAACTGATCCACAGAAAAGCAATAGTTGGTACTGTAGTTGAATTTGCATATTTATGTACTCAATGCAGTGTACTCTCTAAACTGTATTTATGTTAAACCTTCAGGATAGGAATTCCTTCCAAGTCTGGACAAGAGGCATAATTCTAATATCAAGCTGCAAAAGCACATTTTCCAGCAGAGATCACCTTCATGCAATGCCACACAGTAACAGCACAAAAAATAAGGTTCACAGCATTCTGAGCAGCGTTAATCTTCCTTATATTTGTGTCATCTGAAAGCAAGACTGCAAGGGCTCTAGAAAAATGGTGTTTCATATGAGCATGAAATTTATTCAAGAATATTCCATGTGTACATGAACTTTTAAGAACCTTCTTTATAGTTCTTTAAACATATTAAATAACTACAAAATAATTTTTATCAGTATTGAAAATACAACAACTTTTCCATTAAAAAACTACAATGAAAGCAAACCTCAGATTAAATTGGATGAAAAATGTAAGTGATACGAACAAATGGTAAAGTACAACATAGGAAGACATAGGAAGAGACATAGGAAGTCAACTCAGAAAAGTCAGAACACCTAATTCCATAGAGGAGTCTGCGCTTCTCTGAAGGAAAAAGCTCTGCCTGCTAGCAAACACGTTACTACACTAGAGGGCTCACTATTTGACTGACGCCTTTATTCCTATAACTCATTCCAAGTACTTGATTTTGAGAGAGCATTAAACAGTCCTAACACAAAACACCAAGATACAAATACATAAAGACTAAAAAGAGAATCACTGAGAACCAGAACACTGAGATGCAGATGAAGGTACAAGCTAGGTTTACATTCAATGAGGTTCTTTTGACAAAATAGGAACTGGTATTATTTGTCTGAAACTTCACTTCTGATCTGACTTTACATGGTGGATAAAGTAAATCATCCTCTCAATCCAGGCAAATTTGACACAGCCCCCAAGATTTACAAAACTACTTGAAAGTTTCCTGCCACTTATCTTTTTGATGGTTCTTGCATGATCCACTTGTCTTTACCTATAGAGGGAGAGCCAAAAAAACCCTCCCATCACCCATACCACAAACTGAACTAAAACCAGGCAGCTGAATATGCTTCTCATTCTAAGACTGGTGATACACTCATAACACACCCAACATTTTTTTTTTCTACATGCTACACACACATTTTTGAGGAAGTTATTGTGGGAGTTTTACTAACAACCACCTAAGCTATTAGTCATCTAATAACCACTGCTTTTGCAGTGCCCAGAGGCAATGAGCACTTTGAATCTGACTTTCAAACTTGAGGGTTACTTTTTTTTTAATTGCAACTCTAGGCAATATGAGGTGGTCTGCTTTTCAATCTTCTCAACTACTTTTACTAAGGACACTCTGCACAAAGGAAAAAAAGTTACACAGTTCAGAGGCTCATTTTGAAAAGCATAGTCATCAAGAAAAGGAGCTATACTATTCAAAACCAGCTTGTTTCAAGACAAAGCAACAGTGAATTTATAAACTGATGATAAACTGGTTCTTAAATTAAAATAAAAGATGTTCTGTTTCTTTTGAGACATGAAAGGTCTCCTCATGCCTGCCTTTTTAAAGTGTGCAATAATGAGATAGGATTCAATATATTCTTCAAATTACTCTGCTATTTACTGTCAGTTTCAACACCTCAGATAATGAAAAGAAATCTGCTTTTCTTTCCCAGGTACATGAATGCAGTGACCTCCTTTGCATTTCCTGGATACTTGACAAAAAAAAAAAAGCTTTTAGCTCGGGGACATTTTTAGAATCAGACATTTCTTTCAGAGGTGACTGAAATCTTTTTCAAGGTCTAGAGGATGCTTATGACAGCTTTACCTTTTACCTGCTTTCTAAAAGCTTTAAAGAAAATAGCTGTATAAAGACTCTCAAGACTTGCAAGCATCAGATTTAAAAAATAGGTGGTAACAAACTGGTGCACGAAAGGAAGAGATGACTGAATTTCACTCTTCCTGGAGAACCCAGGTGTTTGGTAGTTAAGTGGCAAACCAACAGCACAGATTTGAGCAGGAATAGACAGAAGGACAGTAAATCAAAAAAAAAATCTAGTACCTTTCAGAGGAGCTACATGATCTGAGTTAGCATGACATAGCCTTCAAAAAAGAAACTGCAACACCTGAAGAAGATTCTAGAGTTCACTAGAGTTCACACAAACATAAACACCACTACCTTTGCAGGAGTGGGGAAATTAAGTACAAGCTGGCAGTAACAGCCTAAGTGCAAAAGCCTAAACTACAACTGTTCTTGAGGAAAAATGTGGGGTAGAGGCAGAAGAACCAGGAAGGAGAAATGTTTGGATTGTACTACACAGACTGCATGTAAACAAGTAAAAGAACTGGCAAAGATGGATACAAACATTCTGCTCATGCATCAAAATGGACAAATGCACACCCACTTCATCTCAGTAAATATTCAGCTACACCAGGGCAGCATTATAATCTCAAAAATAGCAGCTCACCTGCTGCTTGCATGAAACTCAGGTCCAAGCAGATTTTTATTTAAGCATTTAAATCTCAGATAGGCTTATGTCTAACTGTACACATAGAAGCTGTGGTAATTCAACTAATAAAATCCTCAGGCTACATACCAATGTAACATGATGTCTAATGACAAGAGGTCACTGCTTTCTTTATAAACCTGTAATCTCAATCCAATAACCTCTGAAGTCAAGAGTTACTTCAGAGGGGACAGTGAGTTCAACAACTCTCTTAGTAGTGTAAATTCAAGACACCAATTACAGCATCTTCCTGGAATAAAGGTTGCGAAAGTGCCGGTTTGTCCCAACTGATTTTGAATGGAGCAGTGACAATTCATGCCACAAGTTTTCCTGTCACTTTGATTTATGAAGGCCTTCGAAAAGAAGGACAGACACCTGCTTAATCACACTCAGAAATACCAGACCTATCCAAAAACTTCAAGCGCTGAGTTTCTATTTCAGCTAGCTTGCAATGCAGTCACCACACAACATTAATGCCAAGGTTGCCTCTGGCAACTACACAGCTTGAACTACAGCAACTAGTGGGCAGGAAGAAATGCCACAAATTCTGCAGAGCCAGTTTCTACTTCTGAAACAGTGCCAAGTTTCCCAGCTTGCCACAAACTTGCCAGTTATAATGCAGTAAAACCAAAATATACATATTACTGGATAGGTAGGACCCAAACAGAGGTCTTTTTCATCAATGGTGCAATTTTCATTTCAGACTCAGGTCTCCTTCACCGTCCCAGCTTCAAATCCCATTTTTCTACCATCTGAGACTGTCAAACATCAGGGAAAAAATGATGATGTGAACACACCTTCCTAGTATGGGAAGGAAGAACTTAGATAAACCTCCACAGGCTTGGTACCCCTGGCAAAGGTGAGAGATCCATGTCAGAATCTCTAGCTGTAAAGAGCAAACAATGCACTTCTGAGAAGGGGGAAGGTTTGGTCAGCAAGAAGCTCCATTCAAAATTAGTAGTGCTGCCATAATGTACAGAAAAAGCCTGCCTTTAAATACCACTCTACATAAAATTGGATAAGAATAAATTATAATTTTATTAAATTACACAAAATCTTTGATAATTAAAAGGCAGATCACTTGTAGAGTTGTACAAAAATGAGCATGCATTATTTAACAACATCAACAGCATTCTATGAAACAGCTTAAGTGTTAAGCATATCGCCTGCTTCAATTTAAAACAATGAACTGTAGCTGCTGCAAAAGCCAGTATCTAAGCCAATTCTGCCAGAAAACATTCTAGTTCATGCACTGAATTAAAGTTTATTTAAGCTGTAAATTGACACAGCAAAGTGATACATTCAGCCACATCTAAAAACAATATAAGTACACACAAAAAACTTACAGAGTGGCAAAAGGAATCCAAACTCTTTAAAATGTGTTACAGTATTAACCTCAAAAATATGGGGATTATATGCTTTAAGTGGAATGCTGTTTTTTAAAAGCTGCTGCATCACCTTTGAATTTCCAAGAGCACTTGAAACATACAAAACACTTCAATGCACTTTAACTAAAACAAACTCAGGGTAGTTTTCTTTGGGTGCACAATACAGTTAGGTTGGGCAGACAAAGGAAACTCATTTACTGCGTTTGACAGTTTGAACCCTAATAAATGAAAAATGAGCTCAAGTCAGCAGAATAAAACCTAATAGCAATATTGTAAACCAAGCAAGACAGATTTTGAGACCAAGTAAACTGACTCTTCAGATAGACCTGAGAGGAACAGAGTAAGATCTCCAGTAACTTCTTCTGCCAGAATCAAATACAGCCATGGAGTAAAGAAAGAGTAAGTTAAATTAAGAAAGCCCCATGTAATCTACATTTGTATGATGTTATATGGGATTTTTTAATTAGGCCAAAATAGAATTGTTTTTCTTTCCCATCATTTGACATAGCAATCACAAAATGGCTGTGGCTGGAAAGGACCTCTAGAGGTCATCTGGCCCAAACACTCTGCTCAAGCAGGGATACCAAGAGCCAGCCGCCCAGCACCATAGACAGAAAGGAATACATGCAAGGATAGAGACTCTACAGCCTCCCTGGACAACCTGTCAGGGAGGTGACTACTTGGTCACCCTCAGAGGGAAGCTCTTGTGTTGCAAGGTGTGCCCAATGCCTCTGGTCCGCTCACAGGCACCCATCTCCATCTTTGCACCTTCCCTTCAGGTATTTTATACATCAGTAAGATTCTCCCAAGCCTTTACTTCTCCAGCCTGAAGTAGCCACAGCTCTCTCCGCCTTTCCTCACAAGAGAGATGCTCCAGTTCATCATGTTCCTGGCTTTTCTCTGGACTCTCTCCATGGTGTCAATGTCCCTCCTGCACTGGGGAGCCCAGAACTGGACCCAGCACTGCAGCTGTGGCTTCACCAGTGCTGAGAGACGGGGAGGATCACTTCCCTCAACCTGCAGGCAACACTCCTCCTAACGCAGCCTGGGACACCACTGGCCTTCTTCGTAGCAAGGGTACATTGCTGGCTCATGATCAACTTGGTGGCCACCAGGACACTCAGGGCCATTTCTGCAAAGCTGCTTTCCCAGCTGGTCAGATCCCAACCTGCACTGCTGCTTGGATGGCTGTTCCTCTCCAGCTGCAGGACTTTGCACTTTTTGTTGAACTTCACAAGGTTTCTGTCAGCTTGTCTGTCCACCTGCCAGCTCCCTCAGCACTCACGTGTGCATTGCACCAGAGTCCTTGGACTTACTATGTCTAGCTCATTTAAGTATTCCTTGAGCAGACCACCTTCCACCAGAAGTACTGAAGAAAAGATGTATAAAAACGAGAAATACTTGTGTTCTGTAGCAAGTCAAAACTACCTCAACTATCAGATAAGAAAATCAATCTTAAAATATACCCAAAGCACTTTATTGCTCAAAATTGAATTTTATAGTCCTTTCTGAAAAAAACATAGGTGACATAGCTGACACAAAAGAAAGTGAGTGGAATTTGTTTATTTCCATAAATTTTTTTCAGAAATTAATATTCAGACCACTACGAAAAGAATCTGAAAAGAATATATAACATACATTGCCAATGAACATAAATAACTTCCTCCTCTTGAAATACCAGAACCATGAGCATTCAAATACCTTCGCCAACTGGAAGAAAAATACCAACTCTAACAAATCACCTACATTAAAATTATTCATGGTCTATGAAGCATAATAACTTAGGTTTCATGGATTAATATTTAAACATGAATATGAATGATCAGGAATAATCAGTGGATGAAGGCAAGAGATTAATTATACCTACAAATAATCATGGCTCTCAGGAAGATATTCATGTATTAGAGCAGCATTACAGAATCTTTCACTTCTTATTCTACCCTGGCACTTGAGAAACAGTTATGTTTTATCATCAACCTGCATGTAAAAAACAGAATGCAAAACAGGCTTCATAAGAAAGCTGACACACCTCAATGTCCACAATTCCTGAGGGCTGATTCTAGGCTACCACTGTTTACAAGGGGTAACATCAGATTTTATCTGAGCTCCCCACGATGACATGCTGTCAGCATTCGTGCTGCTGATGTGTCTATCATAGATTTTTCTTTCTAAAAAATGCTGAGACAATGCCCATTTTTTAATCCTAAAATAGCTCATCTTCCTCTGTCAAAGGGGCAGAGCCTGCATATGGCTACAGAGCTTATTAGAGGTGCTTGTGCAGATGCTGGCACACACGCTTTACTGGCGGCTGGTGTAAGAGAAACGGGAGCTGAAACCTTTTGCCTGCCATTCTGACAGAGAAAAGACAAAAATACAACACAGTGACATTTCAAAGCAGACAAAACATTTCCTTACATGCTTTTTCTGGATCAAAACTTCTTATTCACCCCAGCTTGTGACTAAAATATTGTTAGTAGCCAAGAAACCACAGTAAAAATGCAGTAAGCATCTACCTCAAGGGTAAAGTACAACCACAGATCATTACCAGGAATTCTGATCAAGAGAGCATTATTTTCCTTATATATTAGATAAAATACAGACTAAATGTAGACTGTCCTGTATTTAACATTAAATACGGGCAACGGTTTCTTTAGCCCTAACAACAACAAAACACCACTAGCTGTAAGATAGTATAACATGGAATAACTTCATCCAGAGATATTATTGCTGGTATTTAGCTTAAGCTTTAAAATCTAGTAGACTAGGCCCAAGTCAGTCATAAACATCTATTCCTGACATTTTTCCTATTGAAAGAGTGCCATTACTAAAAGATGATCTGGTTACTAACATCAAAGGGATGCTTGTACCTTAAACTTTACCTCCATAATAGCATGAAATTCTTACTCACAATTTAGCTGTACTCAATTATATTGTTATTCTTGTCAGAGACTTATTAGGAGCATACTAAAATTGGTAGCTCTTAATTCTACTAGGATAAAGTCTTCAGAATCTAATCATAAAGTATTATTCATACCAAAGCACTGCTGAAATAACAAGAACAGTAGAAATATTTCAATGGTGCTTAACTTGAACATATAAACCATCAAATTATCCACCCAAAGTCCTGAAGCAACTAATATATACACGCAATCTTTCACTATAGATTTAGTTCAGTAAGGGCTATGTTATAAACCCTTCCTGCTGGAGCAACTATTCTCTTTGCTTGCATAAGGTAGGATATCTAATGAGCTTGATATTTACAGGGTTTCTTAGGTTTCCAGAATACTAGCATATTTGATCAACAGAACTAAATAAACAAGTAAGTTTTCCCTTTCCTTTTTCCTTTTAAACTTGCTTTGTATGTAACCTGCTATAGCTTACCAGTGGTTTCAGTGATGCTGGAAAATCCAGATGCGCTGCTTAAAATATTCAAATATCCAGCAACTTAAAATCCATATGCATTATCATGTAAGAAATCTCCCATTGGATACACCTAACTGATCTGCATTGCAACATACAAGATACTCTTCAAACTCTATAGCAGTAATCAGAACACTTGTAATCATCTCAGATGACAGCTGTAGTGGCACATGGAAAATCAGTCTTCCCACAGAAGACCTGATCAAAAGCTCTTGCCTTGCACTTTTCCCAATGTGCTCCAAGAACAGGGTATCAGAGGCCGGACACAAACCTTGAACAGACCACCAAAGCTCTTGTGGTTTTCACTGGTTTCCTTGCAAGCAATATCCCAACAGCGTAACAAAGTAACTTTAAAAATCAATCCAATTCACAAGTCTCCCCTTTTCTGGACAATAGCCCAGAAAATTCTTAAAAACAAACAAACAAACAAACAGTTTTAGCTACGTGGTATCCAACCTCGCTCATAACACAGAGCCTGGCAAAACAGACTTGTGTATCAGACGTTAAAATCTTTTACAGACAGGGCTAGCTGACACTGGACTGCCTCCCAAACACACCAAGAGATCACTGCAGTTCCAGGGTAACTTTTCAGTCTCTGGAAGCACAGGACACAGGTCTCCACTTCCCAAGCCACTGAAAGCCAAGGACAATCATTTGCTCCAGTCACTCGGGCAAACAAACACCTGCTTCAAACAGAAGTTGCATTTAGTTGGTCTTGTCCATCAGGCAGGACCACAAACTCCACTTCCTCATCAACTTCACAACCCAGTACTGAGCCGAGCTAATGCAGTCACACTTCTCAGGACCAGCCAGGTCACTGCTACAGAAGCAGCTGGAGTTCCAACCTGAGCTGTAACACAGAACGTGCCTGGTAGATGGCTGGTGGACATTCAAATTAAAAAACCAAACCGTTTTTACTTTCAGTGGGTCTACTATGTTTACTGGCCTTATTAGCACCATAGTGTTAACATGTTAAACATGATAACATGTTAAATTAACATCATATCCCTATGGACTAGAAATAGTAGGTTTATTTCAGGTACGGAGCAGTTAGTCCCACATATATAATTTTAAAATTCATGGATATCCCTTTTTACAAAGGAAAAAAATTAAACATATTCCAATCAAGCTATTCCAATTACTTGAAATGTAACACAACATACCAGCTCTCACTTAAGTACATAATTGTGTACCATTAATGTCCTACCAAACTATCAAGAACATTGCAAACTCATCACCTAAGAGAAGCTTTCTGAAGTCCACATGAAACTTATAATTTTGTAAGATGGTATCTGATGAATTTAAAACTATTTTTGTCCACATAATTTTTAGAAGGTTGGTTCAGACTGACATCATTCACATTCAGCTAAGTTTCTAATGATCTAAATACATTCACAGCCACTTGAAGCAAATTCATTTTTCCACCAAGTCTATCCTTTAGTCTAGATAGATTTTCTTTTCCCCAGTGCTTACCTTGCTGATGTATTTATAGATAGCAATCAGATCCCCTTTCAGTCTTCATTTTGCTAAGATTAACAAGCTAAAGCTATTCTACTTCCACTTCACTTGTGTTAATAAAGTTGTCTTTGCATCATTCCCATTTGGGTTCATTTTATCTGACTAGGTATTGCCAGGGATGCATTCAGATGAAGCTTCATAAAAGGCAAAAATCTTGACATTAATACTTTCCTCACTACAACATTACAGTCCTGTATTTGCCCCATTTCATGACTTGTCACATTCACAATAAACCCATGATCAAGTAGTAGTCGCTAGTTTTACTTCTTTTTCATCACTTCTAAGAAAATGTTTTATTATTAGCACACATCCAATTTTATTTTTTTTGCATTCATCACATCTCCTAACCAGTTAGCTGTACCAGCATACTCCCACCCATACCAAGGTCATTAATGAAAAATGGAACAAATTTTCCTCAAAAATATATCAAAATGTATTGAAGACAAAGAGTTAGTGACAGCCAACACGGCTTTATCATGGTCAAATCAGGCCTGACTAATCTTATGGCCTTCTATAGTGGACATCAATGGACAAGGGAAGAGCTACACGTGTCACCTACCTGGATATCTGTATAGCCTTTAATACGGTCCCCCAACATTCTTACCCCTAAATTAGAGAGATATGGGTTTGATGAATGGACTGTTAGATGCACAAGGAGTTGTCTGGGGGGTTTGTCCAAAGAGTTCCAGTCAATGCCAGAACGTTCAAGTGAAAACCAGCAACAAGTGATACCCGTATCCCCCAGGGATGCTAGTGGGACCAGTATTACTCGGTGTCTTCATGGATGACACTGACAGTGGAAGTGACATCACCCTTGGCAAGTCTGCATCAAGTGACACCAAGAGAGCAATGCAGTGGACTCACTGGAGGGAAGGGAAGTCATCCACTGGGACCTTGACAGAAGGCAAAGGTGGCCCCGTGGGAATCTCATGAAGGTCAGCAAGGCCAAGTGCAAGGTGCTGCACGTGGGCCAGGGCAATCCCCAGTATCACAGATAGAGAAGGTCTCAGATCAGACTGCCACACTCTACCTGGGACACTGCATTTTATTCCATGTTCCATCTACATCAATGTCTTCATTCTTTCCTCTAAAGCTTTGCTTATTATTGAGGTCAGACCAATTCAAGCACTGAAGTGTCAGAAGAAGATTTTAATCCAAGTAAGACCACATTTTGAGAAACAAAGGGCAAAAACGTTCAAATTTGACTATCTTTATAAATTTCATGCAAACATTTTCTTCCTCTTCCATGTTTAATTAAACACATGAAGTCCTACAGCAGGATAATATTCAGCAAACTATCTTAATTCACAAGACCTTGCTCATATAGGAATGAACAGAAAATATCTGTTTTCCTTTACATAACCATCTATTTCTAAATACATTCAAATACTAAAATGAAATATGACACCTACATTGCTAAATAATTTTAAATGCCAGGAAATAACTTTTTACAATCCAAAACAACACTAAAAGGCAAGAGAAGCAAGAAGCCAAGATAACCACGCCTCAAGTAAAGTCTTACCACCTTAAGAAAAAGAAAGTTAGTAAAATTCCAACTTGTGTTTATGCATTTTTATTTTCAAAAATACCACTTTAGAAATTATCTTACTAGAATAGTTTTGCTGATTTTTTTTCTTTTTAAAGAAATTAGCTTACACTCACTTATCAAGTTCATCGGACACCTCAAGCCTTGTAAACTGACAACTTCCAAACTGGAAAGTGTAATACTTATCTAGTTAGGCAGGGTTGGTTTTTCCACTTTCAATACAATAAATTCTCTTCAGAAACCTTTTCTATTTGAATTCATGGCTGATAAGGGAAGCATGTAAAACCCTTTAGTGACTGATAGTCACAAAGGTCTGGTTAACAAACATCTCCCAAAGACGAAGAAAGTAAAACGTTCACAAACCATGGTCAGGCCAAAACAGGAACAATTTGTATTTCCACAATGGACAGTCGGTGCACTAAATATTCTGATCTATTTACTGAGGCAATAAAACAGCTCCTCTCAATCCTCTTAAACTTTTCAACCTGGCCTTGAACAACAGTACAGTGTTCACGCATAATACAGAATGTCTTTATAATATAAATAAAAATGTCTTGTGGTGATCTAGAACACCTGCTTATGCTATCAACAAGCAGCATGAATAAGCACTTTATAGTAATTACAATGCAAAGGTGAAGCTTTTATACCAATTATTGGTACACACCAGAAGGACATGATGTGAGGTTTGGATAGTGTTTCACTGTTTAGTGAAGCAATAGCAATATTAAGCAAAACAGAGCCCTATAATTTTCAGATAAAGGACTAAACTTCTAAATCTTCACTGCTGTATACCTCTACCACCACAGGAAAATATTTCATTACTGAATCTTAAAACAAATGACAAACTAGTTCTGCCAAAATATAATCTAACACTGTAACACACCTGACTTCACAGATCAATATAACTCCCTTTTAACAAGGCAGTTTTAAATGCAATCTAGCAYAGTGGTAGAGACGATTGTGTAACATAATACCACCTAATAAGCAACACCAGGTAAAAAAACATTATCTTTCTTTTTCTTCCTCAACACATTCCCACAAATCATCCTGTGCTTCAATCTTCAATAATACACATAATGTAAAGAAATTAAAGTACTAACAAATACTACATTTGAGCCATGAAACAATGGATAGAAGTATACATACAGGAAGAGCAAACAATGCCAAGAATCGCTCTTGTATTTAAAAGAAAAAAAATGTCAGACTACGTGTTGAACACTGAGTCATTTTATTGCCATTATGCAATTCTCAGCCAGTAAAAATATTAACTTAAATGGAACCATTTCAAAGTATCAGAAAGTCACAACTATATTAGTAATCACTTACAACCAGTTTTCCCCCCTCTACACTCCCACTCTTTTAGTTTCAAAAATGTTCCTGAATGAAGACAGTAGAAAACTGACATCCTAATCACCTTTTTTTCTAACCTATCTTAGAAAACTGGGACATGACAATTTACAGGTACCTTGAAGAGAGGGAAAACAGGCATAATTTGACATAATCAAGATACACACAAGCAAGGCAGTAAGATCACATTTGAGGACTTCAAACCCTGCCTACACCAAAAGGCATCCTAGGCCAATTCTGGCAACAGACCTTGAGGGCAGGGGATGCATTTAACTTTGAGCTATTTTTGCCTTTAAATTCCACCTTCTCGATTTGCAGCAACACATATCCCGTGGCTTTCAGTGTTACCAATAGCAGTGTAATGATTACAAAATAACCTACAGCAATATTTCTGTATTATTTAAAAGGTTGTCGAAATCTGCATTTCAGAATAAGCTCCAATACTTGAGTGAAGTGCTCTCTACCTCCCATGAAAAGTCATTTGAACATACACCAGCTGATATCTGATTTTACACACTGACAATTCCAGACTATGATGCAGATCAACAACCAGAAATGAAATATTCTCTGTCACACTGATCTCTCCTAGTAACTCAACCCATCAAAAAGAAAATTTACTGCACACAGATACATTCCAAATTTTATTTTAGTCTGCTAAAGGAAAAGAGTAGCTCATTATTTTGAGATGTTTACAAAGGTAACATAACTGGACTTCACACACTTCTAAGCAAGAACTTCAGTAAAGGATATCAATTTAGAATATTCAGACATTTTTAGAATCTTGCATTGCTAGTCAGATACCTCTGAATCACATGAAATTCAAATTCTGAACACTGTCTACTAATCTTCCAAAGCTCATCAAATCAACTAGTGTTGATTTTCAATTAGGTGTTGCAGAAGCATGTCTTATGACTGATTTAAACATTTGGAGAAGGCTTTTAAATTTTTTTTAAAAAAACTACCATAATCCAGGATCAAGTTAAATCCATGTTACTTAAAATTGCAAAACTGGCTTCACTGGCCTTAAGGAAGAAGGAGTTTCCATAAAAAGTGCTACAAAWTTTTTAACTTAAAACTTCAAACGTTGCTATTAAACTACACCACTGCTTACAAAAAAAAAAATTAAAAACATATTTATTCACAGGGCACCAATGCCAGATTCCCATAATCTTCACTGAACTAGAGCTACCAACAATGATTACATGTATGAGTCGCATGAAGAAGACACCAGCAAGAAGATGTTCCACCTTCTAAATGGGTTGCTTTTAGGTGTCTTGTGTTTAAATTCTTTCTATCCAGTCCTAAATAAAACAACAACTTTACATTTGGGAAGTTAAACAAAACACAATAGAATACAAAAGGAAGCTAACGTGGAGGAGCAATATGGCTGAAGAACCTGGGTACAAGACCAGAATTTTGCCGTGAGGCAAATTTTCAGGGCTCCACACTGAGTGTCTGAAAGTGATATTACATAGTTTATCAACTGCCTCTTGGTTTCATCACTTTTAAGTACAATTTTTCCCATTGTCAAATTTGCACAACATTATGAAAAGTACTTAATTGAATTTTTTGTGGGCTTTCTTAAGATATTCCTGCTAGTTTCAGAATCCAAAGAAATCCAACTATTAAAGGGAGTCACAGGGAATCAACCATGACCCAAACACTATTAATGACTGAAATTTCTAGAACTACAAGGACTATAAAAACAGGATTGCAATCATGGACATGAAGGGAACTATGTAACATGTTAGCTACCACAGAACATGTTCCTAGAATTCCCCTTGAATCCTGCTGAATAAAATTCAAGGATAAATGTATTACAGACCTTATTTTTGCTGACAGAGTAAATTAGGTTTTATTAATAAAAAAAGCAGTTTCATCAGGCAATGATGAATTTAAAGACTTGTTAACAACTCCTTATGCTAAGTACTACATATCTTTTAATGAAATAGCTGTTTGTAATGGGGCACAATATCACATTTCACTGTTACCTCAAAGGTCAGTAAACCCACTATAACTTTCTGAGGCAAGAAAACTAATAAAATTATTTGTTCAATACAAATGTTTAGACTTAAACTGGATCTCTGTTCATATGCATCAACAATAATAATAAAAATGGATGATTGTATCAATAAAATAACTTTGAATAATCTACTGCACTGAAAAAACGTAGAGTTTTATTCTTTTAACAAAGTTTTATGCTTTTCCTACACTATGCTACATTTATTCTGAGTCATATATTCTCTTTCTTACTAACCAATTACTTTATAAAAGATGACACTCAGAATTCACTACTGTCAATATTGTATTCTTCAACACAGTACTTTAGAAGTGGGTTAGTTTGTGGCCCACAAACCTTTTTAAACACCTCTAAATAATAAGCAGTTAGAACATATTTCTTGAGAGTGCACTCAATGCTCTCTGAATTGATAGCACTTTCTATAGTATATTACTGCAATAATACAGTAATAGAGAGTGCTGCAGTCTCATTATGCTTCATATTTTGTTTTTGCTTAGTCTGCTCTACAGGAATTTTCCTAATATATGCATTAGCCTGAAACTGAAGTTTATGTGTAAAGAATACACATTTCATGCTCTAAGTGCATAGACACATAGCCCAATAAAGATCACTGACTGACAACAGCTTCACACAGACAGAATTTCTAATCTAGCATTTATTCTATCAACACACTGTTTCATATCATATCAATACGGTGTAGTTCCAGCTCAAAGACATCTCAATATTTGCAGGCTTCGAATTAGACACAGCATCTTATTTAATTTAATAAAAAAATTAAAATAAGGCATTTTCCCCCAACCTGTTCTGAACACAGCATACTGAAATGTGAGCACAGCCAGACCGGCAGCATTTTAACAACACAAAACCCAAGTGAAAATGACAAGTTCCTGCAACGGTTTTGAGTCTGTGTACGAAAGTGCAATTTAAAAAAATTTAAAACTGAAAGTTTCGAGAAATTAATATGCATAATTAGACAGAAGCTGGGGTTTAAGTGATTTGATAGATCAATAAAACAAGTATAGTTTGCTAATTTATCTAAATGCTAGGCCAGACCAAAGGTATTTGGGGGGAATACAGTGTTCTGTTCTAATACAAACATTTATTTGTTCTAGTTGCCCGTGGAAGATTTTTACAACATCATAAATTCCATTCTCTTCTCTAAAACAATGAAAAATGAGCATACTAAAAGTGGAAAACAGAAAAATGTACAGGATTAGGCACATACGTGTGCTGACAACAGTAAAAATATAAGTTCACATAATATTAACTATTTAAAAAAAAAAAATCTAATACTGATGATTCCAAATCTGAAATGTTCTGAGATTCTTCTCAATGCCCCTTACAGGTGTAAGAAATCATCACAAAAACTACATGTTCTGACACGCTTTTTTAATGCCCTTTCCTTTCAACGATCACTCATTTCTGACAGAGCCTTTCCTTTCACAACTATCTAATTCATGAGCAGAGAAAACCACAGACGCACACGATACCAGCACTAGCTGGGACCTATTTTGACAGCAGCACGTCAGCAGTCACAGCCATGCGGTCGGCACGCAACACACAGCACACATAAAACTTCCGAAAGGCAGGCATTCCATTTCCCTCATTCCCAGGAAAGAGGCGAGCTCCCTGTTTACGTTCCGAGAGCCTGCCTGAGACGTGACAGCTCTGAGGAAAGGTCGGGCAGCCCTTTGCCGGGCTGGGATGCACCGGAGCGAGGGCGCGGGTGCCGGGCACGGATGGTGCAGAGCCGCACCAGCTCCGCGCGGGCACCGGGCCCCAGCACGCCCGAGAGGAAAAGTGGGGCAAGGCCAGGCGTCAGAGCAGCCTCGTGAAGCTTGGAACCCCGCAAGGCTTCCACCGCCCGCTCCAGGGCCTCTCCTGCCCGCTGCTGCCAGAGGGAGCCCGCACCGCCAGCCACCGGAGAGCGACACCCGCGTCCCCGGGCGCCGCTGCTCCGGGGCCGGGCCTAGGAGCGCAGCGGTGACTCGGCGGGGCGGGCGGGGGCAGGGGCAGGGAGGGGGCGGCCGATCCCACCCGGCACCGCGGATCCCCGCGGGATCCCAAGATGGCGGCGGCCGATCCCGCTCGCCGGCTCGGCGGCGCCCCCCATCCCCCGGCGGGCGGGCAGCGCCCGGCACCGCGGCCCGCCCGCGGGAGGCAGCGGGGAACGCGGCGCCCGGAGGCGGCCCGGCGCCCAGGCGGAACGGGACACCCCGCCGCTGCCGCCCCTCTCCCCTCCGCCACGCCGCGTTCCCCCCTCCTCACCTTTGAATTTGAGGTCGGTGGGCGGATCGAGCACCAGGATCTGCTCGTGCTTCGCCAGAGCCCCAGCGGCCGCCATCTCGCTCGCTCGCTCGCTCCGGCGGGAGGAGGGGCAGAGGGGAGGGCGGAGGAGGCGGAGGAGAAGGCGGAGGAGAAGGAGGAGGGGCGGAGGGGGCCGGCGGTGCCGCCGCTCCCTCACGGCGGGCGGGCGGTGTCTCGGCGCGGCTCTGCGGGCGCTGCTGGCGGGGCGCGGGCCGAGGGCGGGCACTGCCGCTGCTGCTGCGCGCCCCCGAGCGCGGCCCCGCGCCCTCCCCACCCCGGCAGCACCGCCCCTTGCGCGGGCACGGCGGCGGCGGCGCGCTCCCCACCGGCCTTCATTGTGCGCGTGCGCCGGGGCGCCGCGGGGTCGTCTCACACRCACAGGTACCGGGACACAGAGGGACGTGGAAACAGACGGACATACRCTCCCACACACACCCTTCCTTCCCGCTCTGGCAGTAGAGCGAGTCTGAATCCCGGAATCAGCTGGGTTGGAAAAGAGCTCCGAGGTCATCGGGTCCAACCTGTGAGGTAAAACACGGCACTCAGTGCCACGTCCCCTCTTTCTTTAAACACCTCCAGGGACCGTGACTCCACCACCTCCCTAGGCATCACATTCCAATACCTAATCATTCCTTCTGTGAAGAAATTAGTCCTAATGTCCAACCTGAACTTCTCCTGATGGAAGTTGAGGTTTTGTACTCTCATGCTATTGCTAATTGCCTGGGAGAAGAGACTGACCGTCACCTGGCCAAAACCTCCTGTCAGGCAGTTGAAGAGAGAGACATGGACGTCCYTGAGCCGCCTCTTCTCCAGGCTAAACACCCTCAGCTCCCACAGCTGCTTCCCCCACAGGGCATGGGCTCCAGACCCTTCACCAGCTTCACTGCCTTTATCTGGACATGCTCCAGCACCTGAATATCTTTCCTGAATTGAGGTGCCCAGAATTGGACACAGTTCTCAAGTGCAGTCTCACCACTGCTATATATAGAGGGGAAAATCACTGCCCTGGTCCTGCTGGCCACATGATGCCTGATAAAGGCCAGGATGCCATTGGCCTTTTTGGCCACCTAGACACACGCTGGCTCATGTTCAGCTGCTGTTGATCAGCATCTCCAGACCTCTTTCTGCTGAGCACCTTCCCAGCCAGTCTTCCCCCAGCCTGTAGCGCTGCAGGGTTTGGTATGACACAAGCGCAGGACCCGGCACTTGGTCTCGTTGAACCTCATGCCATTGGTCTCGGCTCACCGATCCAGTCTTGTCTTTCCCCGCCCCGCGACTTGTCCCGGTCCGGTCCCCACAAGCAGCGGTGGGGGAGAAGCAGCACCCAGGCTCCTCGCCATCCCAAGCACACACACATAGTTCGGGCTGGAGCGRGAAGGGTGCTGCTGGCTCGGCGTATTGGGCAGCCCCGCTTGGGGAACTACAGCACCCGGCATGCCCCGCGGCAGCAGCGGGGCCTGCCGGGAGTTGTAGTCTTAGGGGGACACCGGCGGGCGCCTTTCCCTAGGGCCTCAGGGACAGCGGCTTGACCGGCCTTTCCCTTTAAACTGGAGAAGGGAGAGCGAGCCTGGCTGGTGGGTCCCGGCGGCACTGGTGGTTCTGACACGGGTCAGTGCTSTTCATGGATGAGGCAGTTCCCAGTTGCTGCTAGGTACCCTCATTGCAATGGCTGTGGTCTAGTCCAAAGGGACCTGGGCACTGACGTGAATGGGCCTGACCTTCTGGCCTTGAAAACAGCCCAAACCAATAAAGTRGGAAAATTGTTGTTACATTACGTCTTAGGAATATTAACAGGGAATAAATAGACCTATTTAGTCTAGAGAGGAGGAGACTGAGGGGGATSTCATGTAAGTATCTCAAAGGTGGGTGTCRAGAGSATGGTGCCAGTTTTTTTCTATGGTRCCCAGAGACAGGACAGGAAGCAGTGGCCATAAACTGAAACACAAGAAGCTCCATCTCAACATGAAAAAGAACTTTACTATGTCAAGGGTCACTGAGCACTGGAAGAGGGAGGTTTATGGAGTCTCCCCTTGGAGGCATTCAAAACACACCTGGATGCATTCTGGTGTCACCTSCTTTAGGTGGCCCTGTTTCAGGAGAGGGTCTGGACCAGATGATCTCCAGACATCTCTTCCAACAATTCTGTTGAAAACAACAATTCTGTGAAAAGTTGAGAGAGATTGAGYTCCTGCAAAACCTGAATGAAAAAGAAGAGCTATTAATTATTAGTAGGCAGAAACATGAGTTGTTTGCCATCCTCCTTGCTAACACTTTTTGTCAGATACAGTGTTGTCACCGTGGGCCTTTTCATTAGTACCATACTTTCAAGCAGATGGTGCATCCTGGGGTGTTTGAATGTACCAGTATCAAACAAACAAACAAGAAAAAACAGTCAGACAGTCAAATCCATCCAAACCTTGATGATTTCTGTGTCCCAAATCTGCTTCTGAAAAATTTTCCTGTAAGAGACAAGTTTGTATTCATGCAAAGTTGGAGTACAGGTGATGAAAATTTAGTCAGAAGGACTAACACATTTTTTCTCTCTTGCAAAATCTGGTGTAAGTATGCTGAGAGCTTATATAGGGACATAATAACCCATTTGGAAAATATGTCCTGATAATAAATRCATTGAGAGGACTTGAATGGTTTGCATTCAAAATCAGCTCTTCATAGTAATTCTTGCAGATCACATAATTTCTTTGGTGAATACCTCTAGTTCAGCCAAGCCATGAAGGAAGGACTGTGGACTGGTAAGGCTGGGGAGACCTGCTGAGTAATTTAGGTTCAGGTTCTGCCCTGGAGCCTCCACCCTCCATTTCAGCTGCCTGCCCCTCCTCCAGGCCTGCCACCATCATTCATGCCTACTTCTTTTTTCCACTCCACTCTTGCCAACACCAAAACCCACAAGACTTCTAATACCATCACTGCCTGAAGAAGAAACAAGTAAAAAGTGCTCCAGAAAAGCACCTCAGAGCAGATTTGCCTGATTGGAATTGGCTTCAATTGGTGGAGTTACATGACCTATGTGTGAAAATGTCACTAGAGCTCTGCAACTACTCTGGCTGCAGGTTTTTTCCAGACTTACTTTATGATGCACATAAAACGGCATCTTAAATTACATCTTTTATTTACAATGCAATATTTAAAGTTGCTATCTGGTGGTCTGTTGGGCTTTGTTAACAAAACAAATGTTCCACTCTGTTTATGCATTCTTACCCTTGGGATCTGGAAGATAAACTGGAAAATAGAGGTTTTTCTTCTTCTATCTTAACACAGAAGAAGAATGTTAACTCTGTTATCTCTTTCTCTGTTTCTTTCAYGAATCAAGCAAAGATTAAGCCATAGTGCACGCTTTTCAGAAGCAGTAATTCAGCCTCCAGAATTACCTGCTGCTTATGTACCAGAAGAACTGGGTCTCAGCTTGCAAAAAATCAAGACATGGGAAATGGCAGCAAAATGCTGAATGCCACAAAAGTTTCTGTGTTTTCTCCTTTTAATGAGGTAAAAAAATAACAGAAAAGAGTATAAATGCAAAAGAAGCTTCAAAGCTTCTGCTATGCAGATTTAAAAGACAGAAGTATCTCTGTTGTCTGATTTTTCTACATAGTTTAAGTTTAAGAAAAACTGAGGAAAACAAGAAGTTTGGATTTCTCTTTAATATAACAGGACTTAGAGGTTTTCCCATGCAAACACTTTGTTAGACATGGCTGTGCAGTAGATGGGACTGACATCAGGKGGTGTGCACAGTTTGGGGGAAGACTGGGTTGGTACTTCTCAGCAGCATAGTGAGAGGCAGTGAATGAAGAACAGGGCACAGCCCCAAGCTTTGGTGGGATCAGCAGGGCTGCAAAGGACCCCAGTAAGGCCATAGTTTAACTTCCAACTCAAAGCTGGTTTTTACTGTGGTCTTTGTTGTTGTTTGAAGCTTACTAATGCATTGATCTCTTTTATTGCATTTAGTGTCATTTCTGATCTAATGTTTCTATTTCATCCAGGCTGATGCAATTTTTTATATTAAAACAACACCTGTGCTGTTGATCAGCARTATCGGGCAACCTTCCCCAACATCTGATTAATTTCATTTCATCACCTCACAGCACAGCTCAGAATGAAACCTTGGATCTATTGCAGTCAATAGAACTCCTGTCACTGATTTCAGTGAGATAATAATGTCGTTCCAGAATGCTATTAGTGAATTCATCACTGCTTGCAAAATGATAACATTTGCTTAATCTGAGGTCAACATTTGTCCTGTGTATTTGTAGATCTTGATGCTYTTCACTCTGCAAATTCAGTATTGTTGTTATAATATCTCAGTTTCGAGGTAGTTTGACATCTTTCAAAATTRTTTGCTATTAAATATTAAATAAGCACTCTCTGTTCCTGAGAAGTAATAGAATAGATTCAGTTTCTTAATAGCTTTTTCCTGTTYATTGTGCAGGTTATTTGGTCAGTCCCACCAATTCTGAACTTGAAAATGCCTTGCAATAAAACAATATCACAACCTTCTTTGCCAGTTCTTGGTGTTACTGAGACTGTCAGAAAGAGTAACCAAGTGCTGCACCACTAGTTGTGTTAATGGGAAAATTCTGGGTCTCACTCAGTGAAGTATCTCATACATCCTGCACTGCTAATCCAGTGAATATTGCAAAATGCAAAGGTATAAAGCCAATAATATGTTCCAATTTCTCTTTAGGGAAATACCTGGCCTTTTGTTGCTGCTGTTTTTCTTCTGAAATACAAAACTGTTTTTACAGCAGGCTCTAGTTATCATTTACTTGACTACTAGAGGTCCATATATAATTTTAGGCCCACTTGTTATATTGTAAATCAGAGATTAAGTCACAGTCCAAACTATTATTGAAGATTTATGACAATATTCAAATGTTGCCACAGAATGGAAAAGTAGATCTTGATTGAATATCTTCAACTTTGTTCAACTACAGTGTATTTCTTTACCACAGTAAATTACATATAAAAACACACAATACATGTTGAGTATTCATGAAGAAAGAAACCAATAACACATTATGGCATTCTCATAAATAGCTATTGCGTGAAATTTGTTGTGCTTTTCGTATTTTGGACCCAATTCTGTTCTACTGAACACAAAATTGCCCTGGACCATTGACTTCTGCGAGAGCAAGACAGAAGTGTTGTCTTGTCTTTGTGGTTTTAAGTACAATTTAAAGAACCAAAGAATTCCTCAGACAATATCAAATATGCTAAAAGCCATTAGTCCTTTGATAAACGAAAAAGTTATTAGAGAAGTGGAGTTTTGAATATTGTTTCAAGAATTTATTCTTACATTCATACCCATTCATGAGGGATGCAATGAGACAATTCAATATACAAAATACAGACTCTATGTGTATATGTGTTGGCTGTTGTTTGCTAATGATGCATATCTTAAAATCAACAAAGACTTTCCTAAAAAGTTGCCAAAAATTGTAGCTAAGTATACAAACATAAGTACATAGCTGAAACTTGCTTCCAGAAGAGAAGTCTTAAGGACTCCTTAAAGACTCTTAAAGACTCAAATGAGTCTTACATGAGAAGTAATTCTGCAGAACCAGCATGRTAGTGCCCTATGGTCATCACATACTTCTCTTTCTCAAGCTGATATTTTTGCAAACAATGTCATGGTCTTTCTGAACCTCAGCTTGAAGAAATCATCTGGCAACTGAGATTCAAATTCCCGCTCTCATTTGCTCTATAGCAGCTCTGCATTGCTAGTTCCACCCTCAGCATTTCCCCAGCCATCCCAGGAAGCCCTCAAATTATATTTTTGATTTATGCTCTGTTTCAGTTCTAATGGCTCACAAGGTAAATGTGAAAAAATAGTGTCATATCAACATGTGAACGACAAGCACTGTGCTGAGCTGTGCCTGACACTTGAACTGCTTCCACTCTACAAAGCGTTGATAAAACCTGTGCTGAAGGGATTTGTCTTGTTTGGGCACTATCTGTCAGAAAATATGTGGGATAAGTGAAGGAAGTCCAGAAGAAAGGACCTGTATTGACTAAGATGGATTGAAACATAAGAACAGATTGAAATACCARGGTTGTTTAGCCTAAGGAAGAAAATAGRGTCTCACATGTTCAGTAATAGTCTTCCAATACATTCAAAGGTACTGCAAAGAGAAAAAAAWTAGTTTTCTCTCATTTACTTTGAATAAAACAGGAAGTAATGGRTGTAGATCAGAGCAAGAATTGATTTAGAGCAGGTATGAACAACTTYTTAAGAGTAAGGATAATTAACAAAAAAAATTGCCTAGAAGCACAATCCATGGTGTCCCAGTCACTGACCTTCAAGAACAGGTTAGACATCTGTTGGGAGATGTAAATTTAGCTGATCTTGCCTTGAGATGTGACCTCTGAAGTCCTTTCCAGCCCTATGAGTCTATCATTGCATGAATTCCAGCATGCTCAAAGATTAAACTGATCATCTGCAGTGGAAATGTCCACTTCCCGAGGTCTGGGCTACAGCCCATTAAAATCAGGGGGAATTTTCCAACTGACTTTAATAAGCATTGGATCAAGCCCTAATTGAGTGTGTAATTTGGAGCTGCATATGGAATTTGGTCCACAATTTTGTTAATGGTATTTGCAAATGGGAAGAATCCAATTCCTTTTCCCTGGGCACATTAGTTTGCAATGGTTTCACAAGGGAAAGTAAACACACTCTGAAGGTGCAGTGCTAGATTTTTCTTACAAAATTGAGTGGAATTGACTGGAGGCAGACGCAAGGAGAAGATCTCTGGGGGGGAATTAGCAACTTTTCTCAAGGAAGAACATTTTAAACAGCTATTTTTTACATCAATTAGGCAGGGCCAGACAGAGGGAGACAGCTGAAACTATGTTAACAACACTTTAAAAATGAATAGGTATCGTGAACATGAGAATGAAATGTTTGTCTCTGCCAAAAGATCAAATTAGCTGAGAGCCTGAAAATGAGCAGAGCAAAAGAAGGGGAGACATTAAAGCTGTCAGTGGATTCAATCATTTGTGTAGTGACTGATGAGGAAATATCCATTTCCCCATAGTCTGCTACCAAATAACATAAGGATTTTTCTCCACTGTGAATGATCAGTTAAATCACAAGCACTTATGCCAGCTAAAGGTCTGCCTCTGCAATTGCACTTCGCAGGTGAGAGGAATGCTGGATACATGAAGTTCTACATGAAGTTATGAGCTTGCATATTTGCAAGATCACAGCTCCTGTGGGCATCCATAGCTTTTGTGGATTGTGGGCATCTCCTGGAAATTCTTGCACTGTCACCTTTGTCTTGTGGCAGGAAACAGGGATGGCTCCTAATGCTTCTTTAACTGATGCAAGAAGCCCCTTCTAATGTGGGGCTAATACACAGATGAAAACTCTTTGCTTTTGACTAATTTATTATTATTATTATTATTATCTAGTAGTAAAGACACAAGGTTTCTAAAATCATCTCCCCACTCTGGTTTGTTTGTTACAGATGTGTTCTGTGTCTGCACAAAAGCTTGGACACTCTACCTGAGAAATTATTTATGAAATATTTACTTTGCATTCTGGGAAGAAAAAAAAAGAAAAAAGTCTGCATATTATTATGAAGGGAGTCTTTGACTGCCAAATACTGAATTATTTATCACTTAATTGTACAAATKATATCCATGAGGACCTGTTAGATTTCAATATGTAATTGATACACTGCACACAAACAGGGCTGTGTCTTTCAGACTTTGTTCTGGTACTTTGGTGGGTCACCTTAAAAGAGGTATGAACACTTAGCAGAGGCCAAGCAGGGATACCTGGCAGCATTTTGTTACTTGCAAGGATAAAAAGGCCTGCAGAAAGCCCCATGTAGCAAACGATGCTCTGACCTGGATTAGCTCATGTGGGACCTTTCCACTCCTCACCCATGTGCACTCACGAGCCAGCAATCTGTCATGTTTTTCTGATGCTCCCCTTCCCTGTGGGCAACCCAGTCCCTTCTGTCCTTTAGCAGAGTTCTACCTATACTATGCACACTGCAACCATGTGCAGGGTTTTCCTCCTACAACTCTGAATATCTGCCATTTTCCTCCTCCAACATCAAGCATGAGCAAGGAAGGTTGGGAGACTGTACCCATTCAGCTGCTACTTTGGCCCTGTGCCTACATACCTGTTGCAGACAAAAACATAAATAGACTTTCACTGTTAAATTTATAAAGTTAAATGCTTGTAAATATTTGATGAGCATGTCTTTAATACAGACTCTAACTGTGCAGTCTCTACTTTAATTCCACAGGTTTCCTGTCTTCAATTCTGCTCTTCAGTGGGAAAAAAAATTACAGTGGGAGAGAGACTCTTCTTCTCCCTGTCCATCACCCCATAACTAATTCTGTCATCTTTTGCTGGGGTTTTCTTCCCTCTCCCTCTCTCCTAATTCACGTTGTTCCTGCCTCTGTGTTCCCAGTAGCTTGCAGCCAGGCCAGCAAACTTCCCCTGCTTTCCTCTTCAAAGGAGGCTGGTCGGTTTTTCTCTCCTTTTTCCCTAGTATGAGAAAAAGAAATTTAGTTGAAATTAATCTAATAGTAAAACAGAATTAGCCACTGCAAATCTGGAATGTAATTTTTCCCTATACCAGGCCATTCCTTGCATTTTTTCCTTCTGTGAGTAAGACAAATACTAGAAATGAGGAAAATGGGAACCTCCAGTGGATCTATTCATTAATCACCCTCCCTCTTTGGATCAGCACCAGAAGCTTCAGAGTATCCCACATTTGAAGACAGAAGCAAGTGTTATCTTCCACACTGAGATTAATCCTTTTTAAAAGTAGTGGCTTAATGCTCAAGATCTGAAGCAGCACATCTTCAATGCCATTATGTAATTTTGTTCTCTTCATTCTTTCCTTTCCAGCAATTCTGGTGTAATTTGTGAAGTTAGCAGCAGAGTTTATGTTTTCTTCCAGATCACTGATAAAGATATTGAGCTGTATTAGCTTCTTTGAAGCTGTTAAATAACCCATTAGAAGAGAGTAGAAACATGCTGATGTAGCTGCTAATTGGTTCCCAGAGCATTTGATATAGGTAAATTGATTTTGTATAGTACTGCACTTTTTTTACCAGATTGTCATGCAGGGCTGCATCAAATGACTTAAAGTAATCCATGTGTATTAACTCAATWCATCTATCTTAAGGAATTGTATTTTAGTCTCATCTTGTTGCTTGAATGCATCTATTTTCCACACAAAAATTATATTTATTAACATTACATAARATACTAACTATGAATTAATTTCTATTTATTTCTGTCTTTATAATCTGTTTTAATTAGTATTTTGCCCAGGGTCTATATAATGCTTATAATTATCCAAAACTCCTTGCATTTATTCTTTACAGTGTGCACAATCACTTTTTACCAGTCATCTGAAATCTCCCCTGTGCACCAACAATATTATTTCAGAATGAAGATGAATAGCTCCAACAGTATTTCCACTTTTTTTTTTTTGTCATACTCTTTGGGAGCATTGAAGCCTGAAGATTTAAATGTGTTTTGTTTTCACTGATGAACATTGTCTCATATATACAGTGAGAGTGAAAAAAATATATCGCTTCATTATGATAACAGAAAGAAATCCAACTTTTCAAAGTAGCTTAGTAAAAACTGTGTTTTGTTATCAAAAAACTAGTCCCTACGTGAATTCATATCAAAGGCAAAAAAGAAATCATTGCATTTTGCTCTTGTTGGCTATTCAGAGACTATACAATTGTGACAGAGAGAGCTGAGCTGGATTTTAGACTAAGCRTCAGTAACAAAACTTTTAACCAAGYCAAAATATTGGATGTTCAATCTTAGAGGTGGCTAAACCCTAATAAGATTACACTTTAGGCCATCTCCGCATTCTATCCAGTTCACTCTCTAAGAGACTAATGTAAGATTGAAAACCTCATTTCACTTTTCAGTAAATATAAAGAGAAAAAATGGTCAAGAAATATCATACATGATGTCAGTGGAATGCACTAGCTTTCCCAAATACATGATGGTTTTTAAAGAAGAGTCTAATCCTCAGAGTTAAAGTGTGACTTAGTAAAAATGTAATGATAGAGCTCCTTGCTTTGCTCTCCATCCAAGTTATCCAGATCAATCCTCCTGAGATTTGCTGAAGATTGCACTCCAGGCTTGGAAACCCAAGTCAGAATGTGAAAAYGGCCTAAATAGTAATCTCATTGGCTTAGCCCTCCCTAAGATTGAACATCTAATATTTTAACTTGGTTAAACATTTTGTTACTGATGCACAGTCTCCAAGGACCTGCTCTGAGTATAAAAGATGCAAGCAAATGACAACTGTGACATAGCCATAGTAATGGCTATGTTTAAAATGGTGACAACTACAAAATTTGATAGAGTTTTTTCATCTCCTCATCACACACTTTCTATGACATGGTTGTGTATAAAATCAGATGACCTAGTTTGAAATATGGCCTCCTTACATTTCCAGAATGATCTGAAGATACCAGCAGAAAATCACAAGTTCCTGAACTCAGATTTCCTATCTGTGGCTGCATGGCTTGAAATATACATTGGACTTACCTAACATCCAGGACTTTGTTATGGCTTGGAGCTCCCACTAAATAGAAGGAAAATTTCCAAAGCTGGTTGAAAATGGCGGGGATCATGTCTTTCCTTGAATTTCTTGAAAAATGAGAACTTCTCATGGGAATCCTGGCACCATTTCACCAGGAAAACTAGCTGTCTTCGAAAGCAGACCTGTCAGAAAGCTGCCTCAGTAACTTCAGGCTCTCCTGCACTACCAGAGACCTGGGCTGAGTCATTTTGCCAAAGAGCTAAGTAACCACTTTCTTAGAGCTTTGAAGCCTATGGCTCCCAGACATCCTTACCTCCCTGTCATGGATGTGATGAGAAACAGCCTTCTCAGATAGCAACTCTCTTTCTAATCTAGTAGTTGCTTCAGGCCGTGTAATTTTTTCAGCTGTGTCTATCACACAGGGGAGGGTGCAATTTTGTGCCATGGTGTGCATCTTTCCCTGGTGTGTGAGTCACAGTGAGATAAGGTGAAGTGTCTGAAAGACATGCACGCTGACAGTGATGACTTGATGACTCAAGCGCTGCAGATTTTCTAAGGCATCAATTTCCTCCTGAGAGATTTAAAATAAAAATCCCTCCATTTTACCTTTCAGTGATGGATGTTGTGTTATTGTAAAGCCTTTATACTGCCGGCAGCAACTACTTAAGTACATACTACACGCTGTGGTTAAATCAGTCAATATAAATCTACTTGGATACGTTTATCACCACCTCATCCTTTCTTCTTTAGTCTTCTCTGGAACAATTTGTGCAAAAGCACCTATCATTCCAAGACATCATTCAGACAGCATCAAGCATCATGAAAAGCTAAACCATACAGGCAGGGTGGCTACATAAATGTACTGGAATGTATTAGCCAAAGCCCTTTGTCCAGAGTTCCAACTCAGTAACTAGTGTGTCATGGACTGCATGAATGGGTATCATCTTTTATTCCATGGACTTTGCACTTGGTAGATTCAGGCATACCCACATGTAAAGATATGCTATCATTTTTTAATAGGTGGAGCATAGGCACCTGGTGTACTCTAATCTTGTGTTTGTTTATGCTTATTTATTAGCTAGGGTTCTCAAGTAACAATGGTGTTAACGTGGCGTGGCTGTGCCATGAAATGAGTGTATATGCAYTCTGACCATTTACAGGGTGGTATCCCTTTTACCCCAAATCTAGATTTTGTACTTCAGACACAACTTTTGTTTCTTATCACCTCAGAGGGGTTGTGATCCACCATGAAAAGGATCTCCCAGGGTAGGGTATCTTCATGTTGTTCATCCCTTCTTTTCAGTTCTAATCATTATTTTCCCTCTTCAAATTTTGTAATCAACAAGACATTCTGACTTAATTCTCATTTCAAGAAACCTATTTCTCCTCCAGAAATTTCAGACCTAAAACATTGCAGGAAAAAAATACTGTGGTAAAAAACTTATATATATTAAAAATTATTTACTTTTCTGGTATCTTTATTGTAAGAAAACAACTTAAACTGTTGAAACCTTTTCTTACATCAAAATAAGTTCACATTTCCAGCACATCTCAAGACTTCTGTCCCTTCTTACTGAGATTATGGGGAGAACCATTCTGATGTCAAAGGCTGCAGTGTAGGAGGGGAGCTGGTTTGGTGCCAGCAGGCAGTTCAGGTTGCCACCTTGAAAGCAAATTTTCCTTGAGAATCAGGAATGACTTACAGAGTGTGGCAAAACTCATAGGACAAACAGTATCTCTAAAGGGAATGCTGCCAGGAAAGCTATTTAATTCTCATTTGTGTTTCTGACTGTGTCAAGAAATAGCACAGAAAAGCTACATCTTTATTTTGAATGTCCTCCTTTCCAAGGGCTCTTAATTACATTACTTCTACAGATTTTATTCTTTTAAGGTAAATATCTATGGTGCAAAATTTTCCCATGCTATGAGTGATGAACACACACAAGAACTTGGATATTGGTAGTAATTCTATAGGTTTGGTGATGACGTGTTTTTTTGCAGAGCTGGAATATGGAAATGCATTGTGTCATCCAGGCTGAATCCATTGCTCTTTCTCGCTAAATCCCTGTGACAAGTCCCAACACATATTTGTCAGCAAAGCTGCCAATGTCTAAAGATGACAGGTAACAGGGATTTCTTTCATAAGGTGATTAACCTACATTTCAACCCTATTAAACAAGTGAAGGGAAACTGTTGCTATCCTCCTAAACATTTTTAATTTATTTTTCGTCAGTAACAACAATGCTATTGCTTGTTCCCCCAAGTCATGTTATATTGACCAAGAGGAAGGAATGTGATGTTCATTTTCCTCAAGGGCATCTCTCAGACATGTAAGCTGACTTTCTTATTGATTGGCTCTTGTCAATATGTAATCAGAAGCATAGAGATCATTTCTGTTCTAGTCTGTAACAGATCATTTCCCCAGGGTACCCTATTTGATGTAGGGGAATAGGAATTTAGTTGTTAACTATTTATCTTCTTATTTAAACATGTATTTTACTGCTGTGGAGGGAGCAGGAGTGGCACTAAGTAAAACAAATGTGAATTAAATGGACTTTAGGGGAAAGGCATTTTTGTTTTCTAAAATTCCCAGTGTAGCAAACAGAATGGTTGAGTGTTTTATCATAAATAAGGTGTGTCTAAAAAAACTTTTGACAGATGATGTGAGAGAGAAAGCTTGGGCTCTTCAGGAGGTGTTGAGAAAACAAGGTCAGTACTTTTCAAAGAAAGCTTTTTTTTTTAAGTCTTTCAGGCAGTCTCAGGGATAAAAAATGAGTAATTTAACAGCCAGATAAAAGAAATCCTTCCCAAGCTGTTAAATGTTTAATACCTAACCAGGAGCCTCAAAATTATCTTCTCCACACTAAATAACGATATCTTATTAAAAACTTGTTATTTGGTGTGACACTAAATGTAAGTTTGCACAGGTCTCTTACACTTCAAGTTCTGTCAGTGTACTATCTTCACATTTTCACAATGTCTGTATTACAAAACAATTCCAATAACACTTCTAGAGCTATGTCTTGAAAACAAAAGGATTATGAATGAGTATCAAGAGCCTGTCTTCCTATTTGAACAAAATACACAGCAGTGGTAGGTGATAAGGCAAACTAACCTGCATCAAGACCCACTTGGTAGTAGCAGAAATGCAGGCATTTTGCAATAAAGACTCTTCTTAATTGAAACACAAGAAACCCACCTGAAATTGATATGGAAAAAGCTGTATTTTGCCACATTATGCTATTACTTATTCTTTCTCATCTTTAACCTGTTAAATGTGACTAGCTATTGAATTTATAGTTTTTAGTGAAGTCTTACTTTTGGACAGTGAGAGAGCATTTCTATCAAGCAATTAATTTAGCCCTGGTCCAGCTGGCAAAAAACAGTAGACCAAGAGAGGATCTTATTGATGGCCAAGAACCCCATTACACAATGAAGACATCCATCCCATCATTGATGTCCAGTCCTTAGGGATTAACCAGCACCAATTAACAAAGGCATTTGTAAAACACCTTTAGCTAGTCTATCCTCCTATGAGTGTTTTAACACTTTTAAAGAAAATTATTCTGTAGCCTTGTATAAAACAACACTGACAGGAGATTAAAAAAATAATAATCCTGCAGGATTCCTTTCAGGGAAGGGAAGGAACCCTGCTAGTGGCCTGAACAGTTTTGCAGATTAGGTGAGGGGGTGGAGGCATGAAGTAGCTACACAGACTATTTCATCAGCCTTGCTGTCCTGATTTCAGTGCTGTGCTCAGGAGATCACAGCATAGTCGTATGATGCTCTTTGCAGAGGCTGAAGCTGCAGTGCTGAAGATTTTGAAGGCCGAAATGTCAAATACTTTTCCTTGAGACACAACCTTCAATCTTCAAAAGGAAAGCAGAGATTTATTTTCCAGTCAATTGTATAGCTCCCCTCTCATTGCTGAATTCAACTTCAAGCTAACCTAGAGCACCACAAGCACATGCTTCCAACCATGTAAAACATCCCATTGACAACACAAGGACTGATCCATTGTGGTGGTTTGACATCCATTCAGGGGCACAACTCTCTTCAAACACCTAAGGGCAAAACAGCATTCACTTCAGATTTTCCAACACACAGATAATAGTTAAGGGGCTTGGGCTTTCCATTAATTAAGTACATCACCTTTTAGTTTACAGTTATGTACCTGGGTTCCTTCTTGTTTATGCACAGCTGGAGGTAAGATACATAATTTTCTCAAGATAATTGTAATTGCTTTAAAGCAGGGAACAGATCCTGTGTATCTTCCAGCACTAACTAAACTCACCACATATGAAATGTCTTCGCAATACTGGTTTCTCATTACACAAAAAAGTTGTATTCTGTGCTGTTGAGTTACACTGCTTCCTGCATACTGCAGTGCATTGAATTTATCATGGCAGTCAGGAAAGTTTTACTCCCAACACCCTGTTCTTCCTTAAAAAACCCAGCTCCTCATTCATAGTCCTCATAGTTGTTGTAACAACTATGAAAATATGAACCAAACAGTGCAAAAATCTGCTGGTGTAGGTAAATACCTCTTGAAACAATAGCACCAAAGGGAATGAAATACTGCACATTTCTTAAGAGAGTGTTAATTCTTCTAGACACAAGTCTGAGGGAGGGACATAAAATAGGGCGAAAAAATAAATGTACACCAAAATAAAAGCATACAAAAGACGAAGTGTCTAACAAGCCATACTAGTCATGGCTCCTATTCAAACCAAGTGGTAACTGGAAGCTCGCTTTCTACTGATAGCTACTATTCTAAATTTCTAAGCAGATGCTGGCCACTCATGTCCCTCTCTTCTAATGGATAAATCAAATAACTTAGCAAAAGGATTTTCAGATATTCTTTTTCTGTTTTGGGAGTTCATATGGATTGCAGGATCCCCCGGGAATGCATTCACTTTCTGTTAAAAGGCCATCCACATTTAACACAGCATTTAAATCCCAGGGAAGTAATCCACAGACTGCAGACAGCCCTTTTTCAAGAGCAAAGGACATGCAAAATGGAAGCTATTTTGTTCTGCTTTATTGAAACCAGAGATAGCCCCAGTTCAGAGGCATTTAAAACATTTGTTAGCATTAATCATTGTAGGTTAAATAAAATACAAAAACTACATTTTAGGGGAAAAATATTATTAGGTATGATACAATTAATATGTAAAACAAAAGGTAAAGTATTAACAGATTGCAGCATCCCATACATGAAGCAAGTGGGTCCAGCCCAACCAAAGCTCTTATATAAACAAAACAGAGGAAGAGTACCTAGCAGGTGATTTTAAACTGGAAATTTATCACTGACAGTGGTTTAAATAATTAAGGGTAGGTTAGTAAAATATATCACTGTAATGAAACAGTCTGATGACAGCCAGAATACTCACACATGTAACCTATCTAGTCACCTTATTCCCATGTGCCATGAAGGATTAGTGAAGACATGGGATGACAAATAAGTTTTTCGGGTATTGATACAGACTCATATTACATTGCAGCACTTTAGATACCATGTTGTACTGTGAGCAAAAATAGTAAGCTTTTTGAGTGTCACTTTATTACTTCTAAGTTCCAATTCCCGAATAATAATGGCCGGTTTTAGATTTCTCAGTCTGCAAGACAAACATTTTCTAGAATATGCCATTTTCATGCACAACAATGGCAAGTCAAAAATTGTACCTATGCATATCTCTATCTTCTTGCTACCTTTGATCCACAACTTTAAGTTCATAAAGGTGAAATGATCATTAACAGAAAAATGTACTTACAGAATAAAATGTGTAGTATATGAGAACCAGACATAGCGAAAAAAACACTACATGTCAGCAGAACAATACAAAACTGTACTTTATATACACACATATATGCAGAGCATATACAAAAACTAGTTCCTTCATAATTTTTTTTTAAACTTGTTCACAACAAGCCAGAAAAGCAAGTCACCCTCAACTGGACAGTCACAGTCCTGAGTCACAGTGCAAACAAGCTCCACCAAATATCCTTGGCACTACAGCCTGTGCCTCAGTCCTGCTGCCAGCTCTCTTGAGAAAATCAGTCTTGGACAAATCCAGCACCAGCTGGCTAACCAAGAACTACAGCATTGATATTATTATTATTATTATTATTATCAGAGAAGATCAGTTACACAGTCAGGTGCTCCAGTACAGTAATTCAGCTTTCCACCAGCCATTAACTACCAAGAGGAATTCCAGTTGCAGCTAAAACTTTCAACTCTGAGACTGGGGGTTTTTCTGTCATTTTTCTGACTGTTTATGAAGGGTGGTGGTACTTTCCAAGAAACACAGGCAACCAATAGAAGCAAAAATCATTAATTTTACATTTTCAAATCACAGTTTTTTTAACAAACATTGCCCCATTTGAAGAGGCTGCATCTTGGCTTTGACAAACAGCAGAGAGGCAACAATATTGTCAAAAGTGAGCCATGTGTTCAGAGAAAATGTGAGATAGTCTACACAGCATATTGGCCTGTTATTTTTATTCTGGCTTCAGACTTCCCTACTGAAGCTTCCAGTAACTTAAATCTCAAGAACTTATACAATCAGATTCCTTATTAATTTAGATATTTCTCTTGACTAAAAGCAGAATAAAGAGATTTAGATTTGCCCTACCAAAAGCAAAACCTCTTTAGTCACCATTCACATTTTAAAATCTGTCAGAGATCCATTGTAAAAACTTAGAATTTAAAACTATTTTAACATACAACTCATAAACCTGTTCTGATTCACATACTGCTCAAAGCCAACTGTGAGAGCTGGTTGTTCAGGACAACATCCCATAAAGATCAGCACCAATTGCCATTTCTAACATAAATTAGAGTATACAATATACTCACAAAATTGTCTTTAAAAGTTTTCAGACATCTCAGTTAGGATTTTGTAAGTTTTGAGATGCCAGAAAAGATAAAAATATGTAACAATGATTTTAAAAAGCTTAAAAATTAATTATGGATAACTGCTATGCATAGAACAAAAATTTATGGCACCTCTAAAAACATGGGTTCAATCTCATCTTGTTTTCTGGGTAACTGGTCTAGCCTCTTACTGGGTTTTACATAGGAGGAATCAGATCTCTTCCAGCATTGGGTCATGGACTCATAAAATGTATGAACCTGTGATGTTGGTAAGTTTGGTGTTTCTTTAGCACTGAAGGCCACATTAAGCTTTTCCCTCTCCAGTCAAATGAAATAGCCAGGCATCCCTGGCAGACTTGCTTGCACTGGGATGGAATTAAATGTTCCCTAAAGGTGCCTGTCTCCCTCCCCTGCTATCCACAATGATGATTATTGAATTTTCACTTAAATAACCCTAGATTATCAGTTAAATACTTGCTGCAATGAGACAGAGACATGGATCATATATCAGCACAACTGAAAACTGAAAGTTTAGCCAAAATATCCAAGGCTGTATTTTCTAGAATGAGTGTTTTTCAAAAGAGGCCAAAATATAGAAGAAACTACTTACATGTGAAAAAACAACGCAGCATAGGTTCTTAAATAAAATGCAGAGGGATATTTCCCACCTAAGCTACTCCAAACCCTCTGGAGACAAAATGTTCCTGTTGATTTTATCTGGCTCTGTTTCAAGCCCTAACAATTACTGACATTTTATCTAAGCAATCTCACAACCAGCCAATAAGGTCTGGTTTTCTATGTATCAACACGGAAACGACGCTCTCAGCTGCCTGCTCATGATTTATTGTGGAAAGTTATTTTTCCCTTTTGTTTGCTTTTCATAAGTCCTCCTGAAAATGTGCAGTGGCGATAATTTTCCTCATAAGAGAACAAATTAATGTTGTGGAATTCAGGCTGGGCTCTGGTTTTGAATACAGCATTTCTTACTCTAATTCCCACTTCCAATGAAATTGATGAAGAAGGTAAATTTGGATTTTATCATCTCAGTCACACACATTCATAAAAGACAGAAGTTGAAAACACATACGGTTTTACATTATTTCTACTTCATAACCCTCTATAGGAATTCTCTCCTCCACTACATTTCCAAGTGCATCACGCTTCAAAGATATCACATAGTGTGCCTTCCACACCACATCCCCACACAATTGAGAAGATTACTCCACAAATTCAGGGAATTACACCTATAAGCAAACATTCACGTTTGTTTTTTACATTCCAGCCTCTAACCCCAAATAATATTGTGCTCTCTTGTGCGGTTTTTTGTACAGAAATATAATGCTTTGAGCTCAAATACCTCTTGGAGGACAGCAGTGAGACCACAACGAGTGGGGCACTGTGGCACCCTCTCTCAGAAACCAAGGAATACACAACTTTGAACTCAGACAACTTTGGTCTGGGGCACAGATCTGGAGGAACCCTGGTGAGCAGTGGATATTAAGCCTGTGTTTATGCTTTTTTTTACATTTTCAGCAACTATTGAAACCCATACCATGCACAGGGAATCATTCCACTCTACACAGGGGCTGAATTTTCACTTCTTTCTGGAGCACACTGAAACTGTATGGGGTCCAGCAGTTTCCTTCATGACAACTCCTTCTTCCACATACACAGCACTTCCTGACACAGATTTTGACTTCCAGTCCATAAAAACTGCATTCACTCATCCTTTGGATCCTTTTTTTTTTCTTCAGTTAGCAAATTCAGTCCACTTCTTGCTGATGTTTACTGAAAGTAGGAGATGAAGCTGCAGATTTAGAAAAATCATGAAGCAGAGTCCAGCTAAAAAGATGGCAGAGAAACTGTAAGCCAAAATTCAGGTTTTATGGGACTTTTTCACCCTATTATTACAGAGAAAACTCTAAAACCAGGCCAAGTCCACTTTGCAAACGTAAGAAGATAAGTTTTTGCAGCAAACCTAAATTTTATTTAAAAACTGATCTTTTTATTTAAAAAAAATCAACAAAACAGTCACTGGTTTAAACAGAAAATCGGAGTACTTTAACATTGTAACTTTGACAGGATATTAGAGAGGATTTTCCAACTGGGTTTTGCAAAATCCCTTTGAAGTAAAGCCTTCTGCTTCTGGTCCTTGCGTTATTGCTCATGGGAAGTATTGAAATTACTGCTTTCAAGATAAGGAGCCACGTCACTGAGATCACGAAGTCCTTTCTCAGTGAAAAAAAAAGCAAATGGTGCTGTTTTTCAAGTAAATCTAAAAAGATCAAGTTGGGTCAGCAGCACCGCCTACCCGTCTGTGAAGTCTGCCTTCCAAGTTTGATTGCTCCATTGTTACTGTTTTCATGAGGATCTAAGGGTGGAATCTGCTGACCTGAAACACATGAGGAGACATTAATTCAATTTTCCTGATGTAAGAACAACACACCATGCAGGTAACAGTTAGAATTTAGCTTGCATAAGAATTACATCTGTGAAATTTTACAAGAAAACAACTGTACCTTGAATATTTTCCCTTGTATCCTGCTCATGAAAAAAAATACTTTCACATTTAAAAAAGTATATGAAATATGGCTATTGAGAATACATGAAGTACACTGAAATAATATTATCCATGAATTTTTTGAAATAATTATCTTACTGAGCTCCTTACAACTTAAAAAGATAAAATTCTCATCTTTCTCCTAGTTCCACCTAAATGTGAATGGTGCAAGTTTAAAGAGATTGTGTGTCCTAAATCTGCATGACATTTAGTCCTAGCACACTGGAGTTTTACAAAGCACTGTAACTAAACACATGGTGCCTACAACTGACAAAGGAAAACAGACCTGTTCTTTCCATTGAATCCCTTCCTCCTTTTTAGGCATACCAACGTCTTTCCAGTTGACAGCTCTGATTATCTAACATCACCATCACCCCTTTCCCTGCAAACTCTCCTGATTTTTTAATCATCTTATGGAACAATTATTTAGAGTGTTCRAAAGAATTCCAGCCATTACAGGAGAGCCAGAGATCTCTCCTGGGGCAGAAGGGCACTGCTCCAACTCCCTCCCCTGTGTGCCCTTTTAGTACTGATGCATCTTTTGTCTAACTGGCTGCCTATTAGTGGAAAACATACAATGTGCTTAATAAGAAGAATAATAAATGGGAAAAAATTCTTCCAGGTCCAGTCCATCCTGTGTGTCTCTCTCTCTCTCTGGTGTGCATCTGGCTTTTGCATTAAAACCTTGTGTGAACTCTCCATCAGTACCTTGAGATTTTACAGTCATGGTAATGTACTTTCCCATCACTTTGTGGATTTCCTAAATTTTTTTTTCTGAAGCTGAATCCATTTTTATGAATTATTCCTGGGTTTACCATTACCCATGTTAAATAACATGAGTTAAAATATTTAACATTTGTTTCTTATATACCACTTTCAGAGAACAGAGTTCCTGTGAACAGCTCATCATAATCCAGGTGGATTTTACAGCTTAGATTTCCCCATCCTTTGCTTCAGTTATTCACAGCTCTTTCTTACCAAATGTTCTATGAATCATGTACCTGTGCTGAAGCCTGAGTCCTACAAATTATTTGGGGGAGTGGTTGTGGGTTGGCAAGTTAAAAGCATTCAGGTAAAATCCAAACCCAATGAAATCAAACAGCAAAATTTGATCTGTAAAACTTGTCCTTAAATTACCTTCAGCCAAGATTCAAATTTTCTCTTATTCAGTTAGCTCTGCACAGGTATGCTGTACAAGAAAAGTGTGACTTTTAAAGCAGATACTTTTGTGTATTGGTACAGCTGAATGAGAAAGGGAAACATCCTCCCATTACTAAGGTAAAGATACTGCATCTGGTCCAACAGAGTGAAAAATGTGTATCTTGAGGGCCAAAGCATGTATAAGCACTGACATTACAATGCTGAGCTCTGTTTGGGTCACTAAAACATCAACTTCACATCCTGCTTAACAATCTGTTCAGACTTCATGTTTGTGAAGTAAAATAAAAAGCAGAATAGGTGGTTATAGACCCAGCTGTTACATGCATTAGTGCTGTTGGCTTTGTTTGGAGACAAAGAGAATCCACTAATTCTTAAAACTCTAGAGAATATGAAGAACATGGTATCTGTGAGAGGCTTTCCAAGAAGGCAGTGCTGTCGTCATAGAGACCTGCAGGGAACTTGTGCATTAGGTACCTATCACTTCCAAAGGGCTTTCAACTCAGTCCCAGCAAAATAAAACTCTTCAATCTGACCCAGACAGAGCACAATGTAGCTAAAAAACCTGGAATCTCCAGACATGGCTTCCAGAAATAATTTGCCATTAATCAAATACCTCTAAACGTTTGTTCTTCTAACAGTAACTTTGGAAGAGGAGAGCTTTATTGTGCAAACTTTCATTTTAGAAACGAAAGCCTAACTTTCATTTTAGAAATGCATTAAACAAAGACATTAACTCTATTTGTTTTTCATTCAGCTTTTCATATTTCCTATGAGTTTTCAAGTCTTTTCTACAGTACTCCTGATGTGTATGCCAAGAAGCAGGCAAACTTATCTTTGGAGCAAAAACCTTGCAGGCTTCAAGGTCAGCAAGCAGTTTGTCCAGTTCAGACCAGGACACAACATATGTTGCTAAGAATCACCCAGATTTAAGTAATTTCTCAGAACAACAAAACCCACGTAGATAACAACTACAAATAATAAAGACAAAAAAATCTCTAGACCTATTTGCTGCTTAGTTATTATTGAACTTAAGTACTGTTTGTCAGGAACTAGCCATGTTTTCTGCTGTTTTGATACCACCACCCCCTCCTTGAATTCAATGTAAGGAAATAAATGTTTAAACAGTCTAAACTTTTACTTTATTTGAGTTTGAGAATATTTTTTCAGTAGATGATTCTTCCCTCACTTATTACTTCTCTTATTACCAGAATTATTAAACCATGAAGTTAAACCATTTTAGTTTTAGTAACAAGACATCCCCACCCAAGCAGCTTTTACCATGACAGGAATAACCATCTTGGAGCATAAAACTCAGTCTAACACCTGAGAACCAGCTCCATGGCAAATGATACAGCAATTTTTTATCAGGCATAAGGGAAAGTGAATAAAATTCAGTCAGAAATCTGTCTGACCTATTGTCTTTCCCCAGGCCTCCCTGACAGTAGCCACTGTAACAGAGGAAGGCCTAAGCAGCAGCAGGACACTAAGGATGAGGAGTGAAATGCTGATCCAGCATCTACACTTCCTGCTTCTAACCCAGCTCAATCACTATTGCCACCTAAAAGCAGTGTGATCATCTCATCTTGTCATTCAGCTCCTGATAAATACGGCATCAATATTGCTGACACCAACTCAAATATAGCTGGCACTGAGTCAGGATCAACAGAGGTCACAAACTGAATTAATTCTGGAAAATAAATACTCATTTAAAATTTGCATCTCACTGGCATCCATAGTCTCTGTTCCAGAGTAATAAAAATTTCCTGGTATTGAATACCATAAACCAAAAATGCTGTAGGTTATTTCTTTCATACAGTTTATGTCAGAAAGAAGCATCAGTGCTCTGACATCCAGCCCAGCAATTCTCATGCTGAAGAAATAAAAACATTAAGGCAATTCCTCTTCAAACTGAAGACTGCTTGGTAAAGACAGTCAGCTTAAAAGCACCATCAGAGATTGAACTCCTAGAATAATAGAATTGCTTGCGTTGGAAGGGCCTTTAAGATTGAGGGGGGTTGTAACCTCCCTGACCTGGGAAGGGATGTCCCTCACCAGATCAGAGTGCTCAGGGCACCTGGCCTTGAGCACTTCCAGAGAAGGGGCATCCACACCCTCTCAGGACAACCTGTTCTCATCTCTTGCTTAACTTAAGATGACAAACTAGACCACAAATAGTCTTCATCCTGTTTTGAAGAGCACGACACAACTTGCCAGCTTGCCAAAGATCACTAGGAGTGTGTTTTAGGATTCCAGAAATAGTTATTCACAGAGAATGCATGCACATTTATCTAAGAATTCTCCAGCTGAACTGGTGAAACATGGAACTTAGCAATAAAATATTACTGAGGTGGTATGAAAATTCCATATGGTTCCTATTGCTGATATTCCTACATAGTAAGTTGCTCACTGCAATTTAAAATTTGATTTTGCACTATTATTAAATGTAAGATTATATATTTCAACTTTATTTCACTAAGGTTCAGACCACATTTCACAGATTTTGTGCAACAAAACTGTTTGTAACCATCCACCTCTGCACATTCCTGAAGAGGTCTTGGTGTCCTCCATCCTCTCATTCCAGTAAACACTGGTGTGTAAAACAAGTAGTGTCACAAGAGACTGCTCAAATGTAGGGTTACAGAAATTGTCACAGTTCTGAAGTGAATCATCCAGATTAACAGATGAAAAGCATTAAAGCAATTGCATCTACTCCTTTCTGGCATGTTTGAGTCGGGCTGAGGCAGTCCAGGATGAAGGTCAGAGTCTTCTCCAAAACCTGGTAGAGTTCCAACTCCTGCTACTGAATCTGAGGTTTGTTAAGAGATTAATCAGCGCTGTGGGCGTTGCTCTTCTAAGAGTGCCAGAGGCAAAGAGATTGGGAAATGGGAGGGTGGAACAAGAGATAAACAAAATGGGAATGAAGAAAAATGAAAAGTGGAGCAGAGAAACAAGAGACAGCAGAGACTGGGTAGCAGCTCAGTGAGCAGAACTTGAAGAAAGACAGGGAGTGCTCTAGTGCAGCTGGAAGCAGGAGGCATCATGAAAGTAATAAAAGCTGCTCTCTTTATTCCCTTTTTAATGTGATGCTCCATTTGGAAGCTGTGACATTCATGAGCTCAGAAAAATCAGGCTTGGATCTGAGCTTTTTGCTCTTGTTTGGGTTTTTAAACATGAAACTAGTTTCATTATTGACCTGTAAAAGACTGCATGAAAGGGAAGGTTGGGATTAGCCCTAAAGCTGAGCAAAAGGCTCTGTAAAAAACTTGCAACAGTTACCATGATGACAAAGGGACAAACACAACAATGCATTGAACAGATGACTCATTTACTGTGGAAACAGACGTGTTGTGATCAACCTGAACTGGCACATCCAGATGATGAAGTCAAGTCCCAAGGACTTGCAGAATCACAGAATATGCTGAGTTGGAAGGGACCCACAAGAATTAGCAAGTCCAACTCCTAGCCCTACACAGGATACCCCAAGAGTCACACCATGTGCCTGACAGCTTCTTGAACTCTGTCAGGCTGGTGCTGTGACCACCTCTCTGAGGGGCCTATTCCAGTGCCCAAGCACTCTCTGGGTGAAGAACCTTTTCCTAATAAACAACCTAAACCTCCCCAGACACAACTTCAGACCATTCAAGAAGTAGAGTCCTGCTAACTAACACAATAATTACTCTAAGGAGAAGAAGCTATCAGAGTCCTGTGCAGTGGCTTTCTCTGCCTTTCTTTCCATCTTCTTGAAAATCATGTACCAGGTAATTTTTAGGGGGCTGGAGGAAGGTGAAATACATTTCACTCTGCCCCAGAGAAGCAACCTGACACCTGTCAGAGCTCAGGTGAGCTTTTTCTAATGGCTCACCAGAGAAACGGTTAACTTCAAGCAGGGTACAACAGCTACACAATGCCCAGAACCACCTCCTCAAATTGCCAGCTGTATCATAGCACGATGAGCCCCTGCAAACCTCATTAATAAAGAACAGCCACCTGTGAAGACAAGGCACATCTGATCCAACAGTTTTAGAGTTTCCTGCACCTGTAGGACTTAAAACAGTCCCACTTCACATTTCTCCCAATTCTTTCATGCTCTGAAACCTATTTCAGTGGTATTTTAGAAGTTTCTCACAAGAATTATAAAGTTTGGCTCACTAGTCTGTCTCTAGTTCTTTTCCCTGCCCCCCATACTTATACTGATATTAAGATTTCCCCAATTGACTGTTTACTCATGTTGTAAGTTTTCGTGCAAGGGAACACAATAAATAAAATCGACCGCATAAGTAAACTCAGTTAAGTGGCAATTATTTTAATAGTCCTAATAGCACAGCTAACAGCATCTCCATGCAAGAAAAGAAAGACTTTGATTTGGTTTGATCTAAAGCAAAAGCATAGATTGCTGACCCAAGTTCTTGCTAGGGGAAGCAGCAATACAACTACACTTTGCTCATTTAATTAAAATCTGCAGAAAAAACTGCAAACAAATATTTAAATCTTGCATGTATCAAAGTAAACAACAGTATTCCTAATTACTTAATTACTAAGATCCAACCTTGACTCAAGGTCCTGCTCTAATTAACTTTGGGCTATGTCAGTTTATTTACTACTGTATTAACTTGAAGTGCTCTCCTCAGAGAGGAATCCAGTACCTCACATGTTTAACTTTAGGAATTGTCCAAAGGTCATTAAGTTTTGCTCCATTCACTGAAGTCTGAAAACGAGAGGAGAACTAATCCTGAAACACAGGGAACATAAACTGTAAAGAATATAATCTCATTGTCCAAAATATCAGTTTGGGCAATGTTCTTCCATCCTTTCACATGCTGTATAAAAATTCAATTATGAGTTTGGACTACCTTAAAATTGGCATATGTCAAATTCCTTTGTAACCTAAATGTACCTTCTTTTCTTACAATATCTTTCATAAACCTCTTCAAAGTATTTCACAAATATCTGCAAATCTGCAAATCAGCAGACAAAAGGATGAAAATCACCACACTCCTTACTCACCAAGCTTGAAGACTGTCTCTCTGCAATTCCACCCATCCAAGCCCATCTGAGTCAGTGTAAACATTGAGTGTCTGCTGGAAAGTATTCCCTACCCATTCTACAGGTATTTCATACTTTCCTCTTTAGCTTGTCCAGCACACAGCTAGTTAAACTGTAAACTCTAGAGATCGAGTTTGATCTGGTTTTTTTAATCTTCCAGTATTTCTAGGAAACAAGTATTTGGGTTACATTAAATATTCAATATATGAGCTGCTGGCAAGGCATCCGAAAATCAATAGCTTCATACATTTATAACTGAGCATTTACCACATGAAAGGTTGAATCCCAAGACAGAAACTGCTCTAATTAGGAAGCCTCATCTAGGAAGAATGTTCTTATCTGGATTTTAAACATCAGCCAGTCTTTCCTTCTCATAGTATGAGCATCAGTAAGAGTGAGCGTGCTAACCCCTCTTTGCACAGTCTCCAGAGTGTTCCRATAATGCTCTTCCCACTTCCTTCTCACCCTCAACAGAGGATGCTGAAATGATTTAATCTTTCCCCCTTTGGTAGCACACTGATCTCAATCTTTTGTTGGATGGGGCCTTGAGCAACCTGATCTACTAGGTGGCATCCTTGTTTGTGGTGGGGGAGCTGAACTAGATGATCTTTAAGGTCCCTTCCGACCCAAACCATTCTATTGTCCTATGATTTGCCAGACTTCAGAGAAAATAACCCATGGCCATAATGTTTGTTTTGTTTATTTCCCAAGTTTATTTCATGTTTCTCTTAGCTAGATATTCTTCAGCAGCTTGCTTGTCCCACGGCCCGCTCCCCTGTGGAGCTGCTGGAGCAGCCAGGAATTAACCAGGGAGCCACGGGCTCGGCTCTGTGCGCACCGAGGGCGGCTCTTAGGTAACCTACTCCTTCGTATCTGGGCCACCTTCACGCTGAGGTAGCAGGCAAAACACACACAGGCTGGAGAGAAACAGCTGGGCGTGTACCAGATTTGAGTAAGGTAACTAAGGCTTATTTGAGCTGGGAAATGAACAGGTGTCTGAGAATTGCAAGGGTATGATTGCCACTAAATGATAGTACACATTGGGGAGCTTGTTTAGTCTTTGAAAACCAGCCAGGCACAAGCAAAGGTCAGTGGGCTAAAGTCCCACGAAAAAGAAGGGGCAATACAGAACTGGTATGACCCCCTGCACAGGCACAACTTTATTATACTGCTATTGTATAATACATTCCTGGCATTTTTGCTGTTGCCAAAAAACCGGCGACAAGGAGCCACTGTGCCTATGATTCTTTAAAGGCTGGGAATAAAAAGTTAATAACATTTGTTCCTATAGAAACTCAGCTATTAAAAAAGAACTACTGGAAAAAATTAAAGAAACACTGAACTTTTAAGCCCGTTTTATGTCAGAAACCTTTAAAGAAAGACATTGGGAAAAATCTACCTCCAGTGAGGAATATACAACTACATTAAAAATACTCATTTCATGTTTACAGAGACATAAATCAGTCACGTGATATTTCACAATCACAGCAAGCCTTCAGCCAGGCACTGCTAAACAAACCCAGGCTAAGTGCAGTAGCTTGCCATTTGAAATCTCATGGGTACAACAGAACCCAGGAGCTGCAGCCCATTACCCAGCTCAGTACAAACTCCCAGCTCACAGAACACTGACTTTGCTGATTCTCGTGCTCAGTCTGCCTCCTCACCCTTATTTGCCTAAGGATAGTGACTGCAGAGTACCTCTCCTGCCAAATTTGACCCATCTTCAAAAAAAATCAGAAACTTTTACTGATTCTACTCTTTCATATCTTGTATTTTCTTGAGACAAATTAAGGGCGATAGATTTGTGTTGAGACTGTGCTATGAAGATATCCCTTCTAAGTAGCCAAATCCTCAAATTGTGAGAGAAACTTATTTTAAAAATCTTTTAAGCACAGTGTAATATAACAACTTTAGAAATGAAGCAATCTTTCTATAATCTCTGTTTATTTTTCCAAGATTTATCTGGCTGTCAACAAAACATACCAGTTCCCCTTTTTTCTTTATGCCTTCTTCCTATCATTATGAGTATACATTTTTTCCATCATACTATTTCACTCCATTCATAACAATGTCCCTGGAAAGAGAGAGTTGTTAGTCATCTCAGGAAGGAAAAATTTTTACGTTAAAATGCCCCTGGGAAATGAAAAGCATAGGCAAGAAGGAGGTAAATTTTTTAGTTAAAATAAAATGAAGTCTACCCTTTGGGCTGCTTAGGCTATCAATTTCAAGGAGGATTTAATAGAGAAATTCTCCATACATGTTGGAATATCCTTCCAAATCCAGACTTTAAAACAGATAACACATACAGTCTACCTGCAAAGTCCAAGGTAAACAGAAATTGCTGTTCAGAGGCCAGGGAGCTGCACCATGCCCTTCATGAGCAGCACAGGGAGAAGGGCAGGAGCTCTCAGGCAACATGAAAGCAAAACTAAAGCTGCAGAGTGACTTTTAGGGCATCACACAAACAAAATTAGCCAGCAGAGTAGGAGACATTGCCACAGGAGAATTTCATACACTGAAAAGGCAGAAATGTTGCTATGCAACTTGGGCAGAGACAGACTTTTTTGGAAATTGCACTAAGACTGAAGTGGTGTAAAAAATCAGAAAGTTACTTATCAATAGTCTCTGTCCAGTCACAATCACACTAATTAATTCTATTGCTAATCAAGCATTTTTCACTTGGTTTCCATTATATTTCTATAAAAATACTCTACCAACTCTCTCCTTTCTCTCTGCTGAGTGCTTGATAAGGTCACAAGTAGATCCACTGAGACCAAATATTTCTATATATAGAAGTAATTGCCTGTGGAATTAAGTGCACTTGCCTGGGTATCTAGTTCATACTAAACTTAATTTAGCTGATTTTCCTCGTCTATTATATTAATTATTAGGGACAGTGCACACCGCCAGCTGCAGCAATGCCTATCAAAGTTGGAAACTAATTATCTAATTATGTGGCAAGAATGAGTTCCTCTGCAAGAACATCCACAACCATCAGATGCAGACAAACAAGTAAACTATCACAGGGAAAACCAGTTCCTCCACACACCCATGTGGCACACACCTCTTTTTTAAAAGGAGGCAAAAGAATGGCAGTGTATTCTAGGAATACTGGTTCTCATTAACCATTTCAAATATGTCCCACGTAAGCAGAGCAAACAGTTCACAGGCCCTATCACAGGCAATGTGTGCTAGACAATATCAGCTGATTAAAAAGATATGAAATTAAGAAAATAAAATAACGTCAGGGAAACAAGGTTCAGTGTTTGCACATGCTGTCTCCTGGGTGTCTGCACCCCAGAAGAGGATTCAGGGAGAAGAGGAAACAGCAGTAGTGGAAGAAGATCAGACCACAGATCTTTTAAGAAATCTTAACCCTTACAAGCCTGAGGATGCATAGGGAGCAACACCATTCCTTATAATCCCTGCTGTTTTTGAAAGGTTGTGGAGAAAGGTGAATGTTATATCTGTCTTCAAACAGGGACATAACAAGTCAGGTGTCTACAGGCTGGTTAGCCTCACTCTGCTTCCTGGGAAAACCACAAAGCAAATCCTCTGAGAAGCTGCTTCTGAGCACAAGAAGGTGAAGAAGGTGACCAGGAGCAGCCAGCATGGGCTTCCTGAGGGTTAACCACGTCCAGCCATCCTGGTTGCCCTCTATGGCAGCTTGACTGGATGTTGTTTACCTTGACTTTGGCAAGGCTTTTGATACTTCTCCCTGCAACATCCTGGTATGTCCAAGTTGGGATGTTACAGTCTAGGTAGGCAGACTGTTAGCTGTGTGAGTAGCTGGCTGGAACATCCAACTCAAGGTTAGTGGTTTATGGTATGTGTCTACCCATAGGCCAGTTACCTTGCTTAATACCTTTTATCAGAGCCTGAAGGATGAAAAAACAGGCACCCAATTCAGCCCTCAGATGACATCCAACTCTGAGGTGCACTCAGTATCCTTGAGGGCAAGGCTGCCCTTCATAGGGCCTTAGGCTGGAGGCAGATATGGGTCAAAAGGAGCCTTTACATACTTCAGAAAGGCCAAATGCCAAGCACCACTTGTGGGAAGGAAGAGCCCCTGGCTATGAGAGAGGCTGGGCACTGGCTGCCCGAGAAGCAGCTCTGCCCAAAGAGGACCTGAGGGAAGCAATCTGAGCATGAGCCAGCAGTCCGCTCAGGCAGCAGAGACAGCCAGCAGCAAGCAACAGGAGCCAAGACAGAACATTAGGCAACGTGGTTATCCCCTCTTAGATGTGGTCTAACACCACCTGGGTCACACTTGCTTTGGGTTCCACAACGCAAGAAAAATGTTGACAAGCTGGCACACACTCAGAGGAGGGCTGCAAGACAGTGAGAGCTGGAGGGCTTGCTCTGTGAGGAAATTGGGCCAGCTCAGCCTGCAGACACAAGGGCTTTGGTGGGCCACAAGCTGCCTGTCAGTGCCCATGGGAAAGGCTGCTGAGAAACTGAACAGTGAGTGCACCCAGGACAGGGAGTGAACTGAATGAGAATAGGCTCTGGCTTGGTGAGGGGATGTCACTATGGGGACTATTGAACAACTGCCCAGGGAGGCTGTGGAACCTCTGCTCTGGGGCCCAGCCAGACAATGGCCTGAGCAATCTGGTGTGMATTCATCAAGACTTCTTGGGCAGAAAGTTGGACTCAAGTTCTCATGAGGTCCCTTCCAGCCCACAGAATCCTTCCCACTTGCAAACAGTGACCAGCACTGGAAGCCCAGGAAGGCAAACTGAACAAGACAGTTTTTCTTCTCCTCATGACAGCCTCATCATGTTTAAAAGGCCTGGAGAGAAAGGTATCTGTTCGGGGTTTTTTTTAATGTATTCACTGCAATGATTACCTTCCACTTACCAATGCCCTCCAGGAGCATTTATCAACCTTTAAATTTTTTAGCAACATAAGGATAAGATCAACAGTATTGCCTCTACAGCAGGCTTGGTCTGAAACAGCAGATGTGACCCAGGCCAGGATTTATACACACATTTAGAAGGAACAGGCTTACTCTGTATCTACTATCTACTATGTTTTGCTCTGGTGTATTCAAAGCTGTTCTTAGTTTACATCTGCATAAATAGCAGCCATACCACAGGCTTCGTAGGATTTATTGATGTCCTTGGGAAAGTAGTTTATAGACCTGAAACAAGTATTTTCAGAAAACTTCTAAATAATCAAAATTAATTAATTAAAGAGAACATATACTTACTTATTCCTTGAAAAAGTTCTTCAATGTTAACAGCATTCTTTGCACTGGTTTCAACAACAATTGCACCTATAGATTCTGCATATTCTTTGGCATCCTTCATAGGAACCTCCCTGAAAAAAAAAAATAAAACATTTATAAATAAAAGAAGCCAAATTTTTTTTAAAAAGTTAATTTTTAAGAAAAAAACCCAAACAACCTCAAACACAGCCTGAGCATTAATATGCTCTTCATCTCCATAAAAGCAGTACTGTCTTTATTAATATAGCATTTAGATAATTTTATTAAAATATACCAAAATTTCAACAAAATTGATCAATCTGCAGATTTTTGCAACTTGCTACTGAATCCATGCCTTGAGAAAAGGAAGATAATTTAAAGAAAATCACATTTGTTTGTGTTTTATATTTGACTTTGATAAGAAGAGCACTCTCTACATGCCAAATGTTCAAACATGATAGGGTACAACGGTTGTGGATGAAAACGATAAGAGCATTGTATGTCTTGGTCTGCAAGCAGCAAGGAAATGAGAGATTCTGAAGTAAGTAAGAAAACCACTGACTTTGAGAACATCAGCAACAGGAATCTCTGAGTGCCAGTTCACTGGGGAAAGACACCATTCTGTGCCATTTCACCAAACTGACACCACCTTAAAATCACCAGCAGACCAAACACTCTCATTTTGGAACCAGTACTTCATAAGCCAAAAGCTGGCAAATGCACTTTATAACATTAAAAAAAGACCTCTGCTTTAAACAAGCTAGCCCCATGCTGGCCTTGTATCTCCCTGAGCCAGGTGGCAGAGCTGGATCTGCCCATGTGTGCTGCTATCTGTAACCACCTCTACTCCTGATTTTTGGGCTACTGCAGAATCTGCAGCGACTGCTTCACCCCACAGCTCCAATATACCAATCCAGAGCCTCCGCGTACAATTTCCTCCCAGTATGAGCGTGTCAGACAGATCACTCAGCTTGGTGTCATCAGTGAACTGCTGAGGGTGCACTCGACCCCTTCTGTGTCATTACTGAAGGTATTAAATAACACTGGTCCCAGTATGGATCCCCAAGGGACACCACTGGTGCCCAGCAGGACTCTCAGCCATTGACCACCACCCTCCGGATGTGACAGTGCGACCAACTCCTCATCCACCAAACAGCCCACCTTTCAAATCCATCTCTTCCCAGTTTAGAGAGGATGTTGTAAAGGACCACATCAAAGGATTTAAAGAAGTCCAGATAAATTACGGAATAAGGAAATATTATGGATGCATGGAATGAAGATCTGAGCATGAAATTCTGCTGAATTCTCTTAACCAAGGATTTCCAGAGAACACAATTTGTTAAAGAGATGAACCACATTTTTAGGGAAGTGAACACTTCTTAGCTGCTGTTACAACTACTGAATTCTATAATACTCAAAAAAGTATTATGGACACTTAAAACATTTTAGCATTGAAGTTTCAGCTCCTGTCTTTTAAAGTACTTTTTAATGACCTGTCAGAAGAACGCCTTATTCCTCTTACTTAGAAGTACGCTGAACATTCAGCAGTTCTAAGAGTTGACAGTACTACGACAAAGATGAAGATTTATAGTTGATAAAATTGCTTGCCTATCTGTAGAAATTCCTTCAAAGTGGAGAAGAAATTTACTTCAACAGAGCACCAAGAATTGCTGATAGCTTATTAACAACATTGAGGAAAAGCAGTGTGATCCCTAAGGGTCCCAAGGACAGCTTGGCAGCTCAAAACCAAATTTTAGATGCTAAACAGGGAGGGTAGCCTTGTCAATGATTATGAGAAATACATTAATTCCTCCTTACATCATCTCTTGCACTCAGAGATGGCAGAATCAAACCAACTTGAACTGGGTCAGCTCGACCTCTTTTGCATCTATTCATATTGGTCTTAAAAGCAGCTGTCTCCCTGCTATCCAGCAAAACATCTGCCAAAATCTCTACAAAACCAAGCAGAGATGTCAAAAATGCATACAAACAGCAGCTTGCACATTATCTTACTTGTAAATTCTCTGTGCCTAAAGGCACGTGTATTTTCTACTCATTGGAAACAATCTGATAAATTGGTGACATGTTTCACCTAAAACCATTTTTACTGAAGTAAATCTGAAGGCATAAAGCAGACAGATAATGCAAACAGCTGCATGCATTGCATAAACAATCAGATTTCTGGAAGAACTGTGAAAATATATCACATATGAGATAGTCTACTGTCGCAGACATCTTTCATGAGAAATCCTTTCTTAGGATTTCTGAGAGCTGCAGTTCAGCGACAAATGTAAACAATGGTTATCTGCTGCTGTGGAATGTAACAGGTGCATCTGTGATTGGTCCATCCTGGGTGTTTATAGTTGATACCCAATGAAGGACAGTTCTCTGAAGCAGAGTTCTGTTGTTGTGCATTCTATTCTATTCTATTCTTAGCATAGCAGCCTCTGGGAGAAACCTTCTCCCTCTCTCCTTCTCCCTTCTCTTTCTAATATAATATAATGTAATACATATATATATAAGATAATAAATCAAGCCTTCTGATGGAGAAAAGGCTCTCGTCTCTCTCTCATCCTCGAAACCCTCCTGAACACTACCACAGTCTACTCTCTATTTTTCCACCAAAATAACTTTAGCTGGACATCATTGGATAACTTCACCAAAAAAATGACTGGGGAATGCAGAAAGAACAACTGCACAAAGAAAATATTACCAAAACTATTAATAATTATGAGGAGAAAAAATGTCCTCTCCCATAAAAACCAGAAAGATTAAGAGACATTAGCTCATGGAATACAACAAGGACCATTCACACAGCAAAACAATTTGTGCAAAGAAGAGCTATACCAGCTGAACAGGAGCAAGAAGTGGATGATCAGCAATCAGTAAACTACAGGTAGTGGTTGATAATAATACAGTGAGAAGATCACATATCACAGTTGCTCTGTGAGGAAGCCCAGTACTTTCACAACATTTCCGGGACACAGGATTTTTTTAAAATCTTCAATTGGTGCAAGAGCAAGCAGGAAAAGGGCTGGTTATGGACTCATTTAAAATTGTTGCCATTTGTCACCATCCCCAAACTTACTACCCTTGAGTTAATCTGGCAACTGTATTGCTGGGAACACTTATGCAATAAATTTGAAAGCGACTCTCAGGGCAACCAAAACCTCTGATTTGTGCTAACCGGCTTTTGGTTTTATTTTTAGAACCATCCTTTCCTCTTTTTTTCTCCTTCCTATCTGGAAATTTTTGTCTTGTCAGACTCAGTTTCACCATGTTGACCAGCATATCGCAACATCACACAGGAGATGCCAATACCTCTGATCCTTGGCCCAACAGAAACCAGAAGTTTGCCAGAATGAGGGCTTGTTCAGTTCTTACAGAAAGCAGTGAGTTGCAACTTTGTGTTGGTTCATGGCTGACAGTGGCAGAGGGGAGAACCAAACAAAACCCACACAGGTCAAACCCTCATGTAGGCCTTGATTCAATAAAAGCACTGCAGCACTTACTTGAAGTTGCACACATGCTCCAGAGCTCTGGTAAATCTGGGCCAAAGTAACGATAACTAAACACATGGGGATGTATTTGAACAGCCATGAGAGCCTATGAGGTCGTAAGGGGAAAGCATCAAATATGATCATTGAGTTTGTACTCATAGATGAAGCAAGAAATACTAGTCATGGACTGACAAACAGAATCACTACTGTACAGCAGAATGTGCTTCCACTTCCTGAAAGGATAAATGCAAATCCAAAATACAGCTAACAAGCAGAAGAGCGATTTTAGCTTCACTCTCACTCCAAATAGCATCATCTCAGCTCTTCTGCAGGGGATATGGATTCAACCCTTCCCTCTTTTATCTAGAAGGTTCTTTGCTTCACACAGGGGACAAGGGTTTTACTTGAGGATATGCTCCAAAAAATCCCAAAAATACACTTTCTACATCCAGTATTATGAAAAAGTGTCAGTTCTTGCAAATCACAAGTTCTCAAAATTCTGTGATTAATATTTTACCTCTTGCCCACCCTCATAGCTTTATATTGCTGGTTTTGCTCATCACTTACTACATTCTGCACCTTTTAATAGAACGGAAGGGAGAAACAAAAAAGAGAACCCTTTTCCATTCCCAATGATTCAGCAGATAAAGGATGTAGAGATTGTACAAATAAAGAGGAAGGGCAGTAAAAGAGAGGTTAAAAAAACATAATTCACGTCATGTTACTGTTGTTGAGGCTGTGCATTGCTAGAATCACTGATTCCAGTACAGGAGGCCAAAATTATATACTATTATAACAATGAAGCAAAATTGTTAGCTGAAGGGAAAAAGCAATATAGTTACTGCAATGAAAACAACATCAAAAAGTATTACCTGATATCAGAAAGATCACATTTGTTTCCAGCGATGGCCATTACAATGTTTTCAGGACCATGTTCTTTTAGTTCTTTCACCCATTTTTTCAAAGTATGAAATGAATCCTGCATCAGAGAAATAACAAAATCAGCTACCAGCACACTCTCTGCCAATGTATTTGCCTATTTTTTAAAGTAGAGGAGCACAGCTTTGACAGTATTAATGCAATAATGATTATATAAATCACAAGACTGGAAGATCACTTATCTATCTCTGCAATTTGCTTTTCAAGCTTTAGGCCATAAAGCTTCTTCAAATTATTTCTTGGTTGCTTCCCTCTTTTCCACTTCTCCTCCTCCCTGCTCAACACAGCATTGAATATTAAACTGCCAGTGATGAAGAAACTACTCCAGCTCGTCCAACAGCTCATTTCCTTCACCTAATGCGAGCTTCATTTGTCTAATTTATCTTCTGTCCAGCAGCTTACCATCTCAATCACTGTCATATTTTTGGTAATATCCAACAGAGCTTCCACAGAGATGCCCACTTCCCCGCATTTCCAAATCTGTGATCTGGTAAACCTCAATTTACTCATTATAAAACTGAAGAGAGAGGTGACAATTCACTTGGCTTTTTTCCCCTCCAAGCATGAAAATCAAACTCTATCTGATGCTACCTACCTTTTAATAGTAATTTTTCTATTTCTGTACACCAGTGAAGTAGTAGCTTTAAGATAATACTTATTTCTGGAGATTCTAATTATAACACACAGTTGAAATTTCTACTGACAAAGTGGGCTCCCAAACAGATGATAAATAATTTCTTCCCCTTCAGAAATGCACATAAGAGTTGTCTCTAAATCAGCAATAGCTGCATCAGTATCACCAAAGGTAGAGCCCTATCAGTCACTTGGGGAAAAAAATCCATTCTGTTTTAATGATTAACACTGAATATTAAGCATCAGAAAGTGAAATACACATTGACCTTACTCTCCTATTTCCCCTTCTTTATTCTGAGAGTTGTTCCACATAAGCTTGGAGAAAGGCTGGCAAAACAAAATTTTATTCTTACAATATATTACCAGATCAACTGTAAGATATTTAAATCCAAAGTATCAATCCAGCACGATTCACTCTTCCTCATCTTTTCTTCCTCACTGCAAATTAGCAGTGGAGAACAGCACTGCTGCACAACAGTGACCACCACTGTCAGCAACAGACCATTGCACTGATGCACTGGGGAACCAAAGCAGCCCCCCCAACCTCATAGTAAATAAGTCAATTGGCAAGAAAAGAACAAAATGCCAGTGAACTCTCCTGGCTATCCATCCATTAGCACTGCCTCTAAGTCTGCTATATCAGCAGGGTTTTCTTCCAAAAGGAGTGAAACAGGCATTCAGCTGGGATCTCCTAGCCTGCTCTGCCTGAGAAATGAGCCAGAGAAGTTAAGGATCTAAAAATAAAATTTTCATTCCAAATGAAAAATGTTGAGACAAAAGGTCAGAGACTTATGATTTCATTACCAGTTTGAAAATTAAGACATGATGCTTGTAATACAGATATGAAATTATATGCTTAGATAAAAATAATTAGTTTTAAAATCAGTAATATGCAAACAACTTAATTTCTACCTAGATGATAAAGCTAACAGCTGCTTTTTGTAGTAAAAATTCAACTCCACACAGAGAACATTGGTGGGGGTGGTGGTAGGGAGTATTTCAGGATATGAATCCTGCCTTAGTCAGAGGAAACCCAAAGAAACATTGACAAAATGCAGTCTCAAACCTTTTGTCTACATGAAGTTGAAACAACACAGAAGCAGGACTTTTTATTTAATGTTATAAGGCAATTGGACACCACCATAGATCTACACAAACTACCAAAGAGTATACATGCCAGACAAATTAAATTTTGCAGTTGTGGGGTTTAACTTGAACTCAGGCCCAAACAGAGGAGTTAACACAGGCAAAAAGCATCCCAAAGGTCTCACCTGTTTGGTGATATCATACACTATCACGGCTGCTGCTGAGCCTCGGTAGTACATTGGAGCCAAGGAATGAAACTGTTAAAACATAAAACCCCAGGAGAAAGTGTCATTAATAAATCAGAACTATCACATGCTTTGCAGGTCTCAAAGACTTGCCATGGCAGGACCACCCTCTTTCCTTCATCCCACACAGAACAGACCGTATCAGTGGTCACCCATCTCTCATTTTACTTACACACAAAGAAGCCAGACCTCCTTTATCTCGTGCTGTTCTTCATCCCGCTGAATTTACAAAACCAGCCCTCACTGATTCAATGCATCAGGGCAAGTTTGGACAGGAAGATGAACTGCACTTGGAAGCCTAATTTGATGGCATAGGGATCCCTTCCCCTGGCAAACCAGTCTTGCTTTGTAGATCTAAGACTGGATACAGCTCGGGTTTGAATTTTGTAAAACATTGCAAATGACTTGTATAAAACTAACTTGTCAGAAAAATCTGAACACCTGTCTTGTTTACCTATCCTATACTATGATAGATATTTCATAAAACATGGATTCTTGCAGTTACTCTTCAACTTTTTATTTCAAGGAAAACATTCTTTGAGGGGAAAAAACCCAAGAAATAAACATGTTTCTTAGAACAACTGAAGAACAGCATAATTTTCATAATTTACCAATGACTAAGCAGCTGATTTAGAATTTCAGCTTACAATTACAATTAGAGTAAGGAAGTAAAAAAAGTCATTCTGCTGATTCAACTAAGCTTAGTCTCAAACAAACCAAAAATAATCTTTCTGGGAAAATGCATTCAATCTCAGTATGCTCACACAGCCATTTTATAATTTTTGGGGGGGAAGCTATCTGCAAAAGCTGCATATTAAGCTGCAGCTAATAATTGAGGTCAGCACCTAAATCAAACACATTATTAGGACAGGGTCTGAACCTCACTGCCCAGAAAACACACACAGATCCACGTGTCACACTGCAAACCCCTGCACATTTACTGGACACATCTTTTTCCCAGATCTGTGCCTACTGACTGAGCATTTAGACTTTCAGCAGCCTCCACATTTCTTGCTGTTTCACGTGCAATGTATCAGGCAATTTATTTGCGGTGCTGGTTGCCTTGCCAGTCTGTAAGCTATTTATCATAGACCACGCACACCAGCTCAAGGTCGGTGCTTTCTTTTGTAACAGCGTGGATGCACAGCAGCAGTGACAGATGGTCAAGTGCTCAAGTGTTTTGGGGAGCGAGGCAGGTGGGAGAGCTCATTAATAAGAGAAAACAGCAGGAAAGAGGATGAGAAAAGAAGGAGGAATCAGTCGAGAAGCGTGGTCTGAAGAAATGGGATCAGCCAAGATCCTGAGGGAGTTGGGTAGATGTGTGCTTTCCGGGGTTTTGGTATGCAGCTTTATTACTTGCATGCTTAATGCAATAAATGCTTTCCAGAATTTTTAGGCTTCTAAATCACAACAGAAATTTTCAGTATGTTAGAACAGGACAGACCATTTCAGTTGGAGTGGACCTACAACAACCATGTAAACCAAGTGCCTGATCAATTCAGGGCTAGCTAAAAGTTAAATCATCTTGTTAAGGGCATTGTCCAAAGGCTTCTTAAACACCGACAAGCTTGAGGCATCACTTGAGAAAACAAAAAGGGCTTTTTCAAGCACATTAACAGCAGAGGAAGTCTAAAGAAAACATTGGACTCATTACTTGTTTCATGATCACTGTGGCCAAGGCATCCCACCAACTACCACGTTCCCCAAGTCCTTCCCATCACAAAGGAATCTAGGAGGGCATCTCGCCTGGTTGGGTCACTGAATGTTTGCAACTGGAAGTTATCTCCTACTATCTTCAAGCCAAGACCATCTCCTCAACATAAATGTTGTGCTGAAGTAGTCTGGAAGTCAGAAACCTAAACTGTGGAGGGTAATCTGACCTTTCAGGGTGCATGCACACTGCTCCCAGTCTGTAAACTCCAGGAAAAAAACATTCAAACCCTACACACATGCTGATTTGGTCTTAATCTAGATTACATTTTAATCTAGATTACACAGTATTCATGAATTTACAAAGAGCTCTCAGATAACAGTAATCACATTTCACAGGAGCCATGCAGTTAAACTCAAATACTCCAAATTCCTTCAAGACTGGCCCTGAAAGCACACTGAGAACCTGTACAACATCTTGGGAATTCCTCTCCTTTTTTCTTCTGACTGGCTGACAAGAACACTTCCCTTAACAGCTGTTTCACTGAAAAATATTTGCAGTGTTAGAGCCAGAAGGAAAAAAAAAAAGAAGTAATTTAAAACAAACAAATAACATTAAAAAAAATGCCCTTTGTCATTCTCTTATACAGGCTAATAAACAAACATAACAATACACTATGTCCCAGTCACAAAAAATCATTGTTTTCTAGAAGAAAACAGAAAAAGCCTCTTTGCAACACTGAATGAATCAAGAGGGGCTGAAAAATTGTAACTGCATGAATTTAATGATCTAATGATAGACTCTCAACAAATGTGCTTCATGAACATGAATTTTCCAATATCGTGCAAATAACTATGTTTAATTTTTCTTTTAAATCAGTGCCCAAAAGTAAACTCCTCTTGAACATTTTTCTGGCCTAATTAGTTGGAAAAAGAGAGTCACACCAAATTAATTAAAGGGATACAAAATACTCATCTGCACATTTTTCACCTGCCAAGGACCAAATGTGGGACAGATGCCCAAAACAAGCGAAACACAAAAAAACAGCTCACAAAATTAAATCTCACGGGACTACCTTCTGTATTATAAATGACAATGTCTATAACTTTGATTTTATAGTTCAGTATTTCTGTAACCAGTAATTCCCAAGAAAATTAAGATAAACAGAAGCAGTGTGAGATTTGGCATAAGAACAACACTGCTTGAGAAGGGCCACCTAAAAATGCTCAGGCAGCCACTCCACACAAACACTCAGGTTACAGCCCCAGCTTTCCAGGGCGCCAGCCCCTTCATAACCTGCAGCCAAGAGCAGCACTCTGGCAGATGTCACCCCTTCCTGCAAGCAGCAGCAGCTCACATCCCCTTGGCCTAACAGGAAAACACAGACCAGAAAGAGAGTTCCATCAGCTCCCACCATCACAAATAATCACACTCCTAGCCCATTTCAAAAGCTGATCAATGTTCTGCCTAAAATAATTAGTTTTCTTTCTTCATTATACTGCTACAGGGATCATATTACTTTGAAAATTAATAACGTTTTGAATTCCTAATTACTAAATTACTTGTAATTTGCTTGCACCTTGACTTAGTAAAATTAAGGGATCACTGCTTGCCTTCAGCTGAAATATTAATATAGAGTGACAAACTTGCAGATTTAACTTTGCCAGTCTTCTATACCAGGCTCTTACACTCTGAAGATAACGTAAAAGGGAGAAATCGGGGTCTAATCACCTTTCCTTGTGCCTGGTCCAGCTTCAGCTCATCTTTCCTGACTGCTGGTGACCAGGTTTTTATGCAGCATTATAGACATTGAACGAACAGCCTCAACTGCACATCCCCTAACACTTTTCTCATGGCTGCATCATATGATCATGATCATCCTTTAATTTGTGAATACATTCAGAGGTGGCTTTTCTCCTCTGTTTCCCAAAAAAAAGTCCCAAAATTTAAAAACTCACTTACAACTTTACAGCATATATTTTTGTTAGGAGCAAAAAATATAGAACCTTGGTACTTACTCTATCAAACTTCATCTCAACTGCTTTCCACCTTCGAAGCTCTGGGAAAACCTCCCATCTCTGCATAATGAGTAAATTACCATTAGCAGGTCACCTACTGAGGGAATTTAGAAGTTTCATGTCTCTCATTCTGTGTTCACCAATAACAGTTTGCCTATTTGACCAACTGCATTACTCATTAGTCCCATTTTGCTTTTGGAGAAGCTGATAACAACTGGTGAGGCTGAGGTTGCTAATCCACACAGTGCCATACTCATGTTGCAGGGATACATTTTCCAACCCAACAGCCAGGCTGAAAGGACCGCTCAAAATATAAACAAGAAACTTACTTTTCCAAAGACATGCCAAACCCCAGAATCAATTACTTCATGCAGACTTCCAGGACTCTCCTCCTGGGAGATAAACAGTGTGCTCCATACCTACAGTCACCTGAATCCTGGCACAATGCTGACTGGGCTCAGAGCACCTTCTTCCTTGTGCTCCTCTACCAACACATCCTCTTTGCACTTGTGGTTCATCATCTCTGACACTAAGCAAAGAAGGGAGGCATCACGTGCATTATGAAATTTCCTCTGAAAGCAGAACCCAAGGGTCCAACTAGAAGCTGCCCAGCCCTTCACAGCTGTAGAGCCCCGTAGTACAGGGAGCAAATTCAGTCTTATATACTGCAAATGCAACCTGAGCAGAACCAGAGTTTCTCTCATTGATTCCAGGAGTATTTTGGAATTCTGCAACCTCTCATCTGACCATCTCAATGAAGTCAACAGAAGCTTTGCCCTTGCAAAGGACAGAAAGATGGAACCAAGTAGCCATTAAGGAATTTACCACCTATTTAAAAGCAGTGTTGTATTTTGCTTTCTGCTTCCTGTGCACCTCATCACGGAGGAGTGCATTTGGTCACAGGTAACACCGTGTTTCCTCTTTACTAAAAGTAAAGAATGAGGAAGAAGGAAAACCATCACATCCTACTTGGAACAGAAAACCAAAATCAAGAGAAAAGAGCGTAAATCACACCTGAGCTGTGGTAGTGGAAGTCTCTTAACCCTGTCTAATATAATGCTGATTTAGAAAGCAAAACAGAGGCCAAATGAACACAGAAATAAAAACTACCACTCCTGTTTGTTTATATACAGGCTGACAAATGCTGCTGAAGACAGTTGGGATTCATTCAATCCGCCAGGCACACCAGGGAACATTAATTCATGTCGGCAGCTCTCTGCACCATCCTGTGGTGCTATATCCCAGGACTGGCACACTGCCACAGCAGGGCTGCCTCTTCCCAACTCCACAGTCAAGAGGCAAAAAAGCAAAAGCAAAACCAACAACTGCAACCACCACTAACTCCTGCACTTGGTTGCTTTTTCTATTCTAGACTGTAAAGAACATCACCTGCTCTTACTGCAAAAGGATTATAATTCTGCCCATAAGCACAGCTGGAGAGGATAAGGGTGCACAGACTGAGCAGAATCACACCAGTGCTCAACAAGTGTTACGCTCTTTGAATTCAGCTACGATTTGCCTTCTCAAGCACCTGCAGGTGCACAGCAGCACAAGATTTGCTTCCTGACAGCTGTGATCATTTGACTAAATTTCACTCCCTTTCCTATGAAGCTGCTCTCTGACAACATATGTTGCATCTGAGTGGCCAAGACAAAACCACTTGATTCCTCTCAAATTGAGAGATTCTTACTCTTTATCTGCATGCCACTAATGGCAAGGACAGCCACAGCCTCTGGCTCAGCTGCTTGCTGACATGTGCAGGCAGCATCACATCCCTGCAACTTCCTTCCCCTTCCTGTTACACCCACTCACRCTTTCTGGACTCTTATCTCAAACATGTATCAGGTCCCTTTGCTCAGCAGGCCATTCCCACACCTCTGCAGGTGATTTTGGGCGTCCTGTTTCTCCTGCCCTTGGCCCTTCCTGCCAGGCCACTCCCAGAAAACCCCTTCAGTCCTGTCCCAAAAGCCACCTGAAGGACACTTGCCCACGTCTGGGCAGTTACACACCAAACTCCTGCCACCTTTGAGGCAGTGGCTGCCAACAAACAGAAAATTGCGGTGGTGCAGAGAGAAGCAAAGGCAAAACCCAAAAGCATTAAACAGATTCTCCTGACACACAAGCTCCTGGAACTGGGAGGGATACAAAATTCCTGACATTCTCAGCTGGCAAAGAGCAAATGGGAAAAATGTTATGCATGAAAGCCACTTTCAGATACCATTTAGCATTTTAAAACTTTGAGTAGTTTTCCTTACATGAATGAAGGCTGAAACTCCAGTTCTCAGGATTTGCAAGCTGAATAAATCAGGAAAGATCTGTCTGTGATCTACAGGTATTTTTTGCTAGTTAAATTGAAGATTAAATATATATCTATATATATGAGTGAGCATTTTTTTCCAATGTCTAAGAATTCTTCAACTGAAGAAGGAAAAATCTCAACATTTTAGGTTAACCTTTTAAAGGTRTTTTAAATAGGCAGAAAACAAACCTTTGCAACACCACAGAAGTGACCTGTGCTTAGCCATTCTGAAGTTYACAGTCATTAAACAAAGAATGCAAAAGACACTACACCAAAACCATGACTCACCATCAAGCTACAAGTGCTGCAAGTTTGCTGAAGCTTAAGAAAAAACAGATTTAAATGCATCCCTTAAACGATTTACTGTGCTTTATGCTCACTCTGAAAATAGTAAAAAAACCATATTTGCTTGCTAGCTCTAATGCCACTTGTGCTCTCACACACTGCCAAATCACTTGTCAACATTTGCAGCATGCAAGAGGCCCTCACACCACACACAAYGAACCACCCCAACTCTGACTGAGCTGTGGGAGACCATCAAAGCCACATTTATGACACCAYAGAGCAAAATTCAGGCTCTGTTTTGCCTGCAGAAATAATTCAAGTCATTGATAGATGGTGTTGTGCCACTGTCTCTGAATCACCAGGACAACTAGTGCCACTCAGAAAAGAGGCAGCTATAAAGAGCTGTGGACATGTCATCAGTCAGTCTTTTCCTGAAAATGGAGAAGGTTAAAAAACAAAAGAAGAAAAAGCTCACAACTCAGGATAATTCATATTGAGCTTTAAACTGGGCTCAAGGAATTGAGGCCTCTTCTATTAAACAAAATTAAAAGTCCCAGAGTTCAACACAGTAAATTTTAAAAGGACAGAGATAAATTTTCCTGCCCTAGAAACACAGCCCTCAGACTCCCTGTTTGCTACAATATTCCTCAGCTGGCAAAATGGAAAGCTGGCAGCCACCCAAGGTATTCAAACAAAACATTGTAATTAAAAGCTACTTAGGGCACCATGAACCAAAATATAGGCAAATAAAAACATCATTAACTTGCGAGGAGACTCTTCTTAGGGGAGGGAATCTTCGCTAATAACAACACAATTACTGGGCATGTAAGTCCCATAGTCTGCAACAATTCAAAGCTAATGGGGAAAACGTGAGACAGGAGGGGGACAGTGACATTTGGGAAATACTGGTGTGGAGGGAAAGTGATTGTGAATAAAAAAATAAAGCAAGTTTGTTGGATAGCACACCAGCACAAAGCAACCAGGTCCACAGAGAGCAGTACTTAGGCACAGAAGATAGGGGGATTTCGTGAAGTGTTCTACCAGTTTGTTTCTTTCTAGTCAAGGAAAAGGAAAAGAAAAAAAAAAACRACAACAAGATAAAAGGATTAAGAAGCTCTCTCTCCTTTTGTAATYGTGTCCTGCGTGAATTTTTCACCACAAGCCACATACCCCTCTCCAGGGTCTCCTCCTAAGAAGCACACTCAGCACTCACCCCCACCAGGGATATGACAGAAAAGCTTTTAATCTCCATGTTCTGCTGCATTATTGTCACTCTACAGCACTGAATCCAAGCTAGCAGTTTCCCAGAAAAAATCAGGAACAGGGAAATGAAAACTCATTAAAAAGGACAAACTCATGAGTGAGGACCATGGAAATGCCACTCCTATTGTTTCTGCCTGCCTGCTCCACCATGGTTAGGTTTTGAGCTTGACTTTCATGGCATAAGTGAGGCCTCAGTTAAATCTCAGCCAGGGCTCTTCTGCTGTGAGGGCTCCWCATCAGCACACAGACACAGCTGGCACAGCTGGGGAAGCACAGGGCATCCCAGATCCAGAATAAGCACAAGCCTGTGCTTGGCTTTGCATTTAGGAGAGTGAAGTCAAATGAAGGCAATGTTGAAAGAGCAGAGAGTCCTAAACACTGCTCTCAGCAGTACAGACTGACAAAACTGCCAGGCTTCAGCAGTGGGACAAAAATCAAAACCCCAACAAAAATGTCCAAGAACAAGGRAAGGACAATTCTCAAAGCAGAAACAACATTTAGAAGACATCTATTAGTACACTGTGAAAACAGCAATAGGCCCAGAGGATGGAATAGGCTGGAAATGTTGGGTCATTGTTGGTCAGAGGATAATCAGAAAAAAAATTAACAGGGGGGAGACATTTGCTCTTGAATCAGAAGAAGCAACACAAAACAAAGCAACCAAAATTTTCTGATTATAGTAAGAAAGATATTGAGAAGTATCATGTGCTTAACTGCAATGTAAAACAGGAATGTTCTAGGACAGGGAATTACCTGGACCAGCATGGACCTCACCTTGGGAAACTTGCCAGCCTCCATAGCTTGCACTCAACACCAACAAACTTTGTTTACTATATCACTGTACACCTTCCTATCCTAGTGAAGGACTGGGAATACACTGTGCAAATACACAACAAATAGATGGTCCCTGGACTAATTTGTGATTACTAATTAATGAAAACCTTTAACATGCCGTATCTGTAATAAACTCTAAACAATCTAACAGGTTGTGGTGCTCACTGCTCACCACAGTTTCACASACACACACACAMATACACACAAAAAAAAGGAAAGCAGATGTTTGAAAAATGATGAGCTAAAAAAATTGAGAGGAAACATAAGGGACTAGTTGGGAAGGATGAATTTTGCGTCCACGAGTCAGAGCTCAGTCACAGAYTTCCTGCCTCAAATGAGGCATCATTTGTTTCAGTAAATATGTAAATATGAATAGTACTATTCACCTAATTTTAGAGGGCTTTGAGAGTCCTTAGACTATGTAGGAAAATAGTAAATCTTGATATAAGTATTAATCCAACTGAGTACTGTGTAAAGTGCTAAAAAGAAAAGAAAAAGCAAGGAGAGCAGGGCAGTGAAGGGAAAAGGGAGAGAATAAGCAAGGAAACAAACCATGGGAAAGAAAACTGAACTTTTGCTAGCTCTTGCAATAATTAGTCAGTTATCAGCTCCARACCATGCAGAAATGGAACAAACAAGATTCAAGGGAAGGAATTAGGCTTCAAATATGTTTTTCAAGGTCTATTTTCCCATGACAAATAACTTACTGAATTGTTATGGGCCAACAGATTTCATCAGTCACTTTATCTCACACTGTGTATTATAAATAAAAGCACAAGCATTTCCTGCAATTAAGAGTAAAAAAATCTTCTTTGCCCACAACTCGCATACAAGGTATGGAGAATACAGTAGGATGTATCAGGACTGACATCCAGTCTGTATAAACATCTCATTTTATCCCAACCTAATGTGAGCATAGCTGCAATTTCCTATGAAGGGACACTGTGACATTTCACAAATTTGATGTTCTAGAAATGTGCAGAGGTTTTTCCATTTCTCAAGACAAACATGGACATATATTAAGAGAAACCTTCAGCTCTACAGTCTAGAGTCTAGTACTGAATACTACTGTCACTGAGGCTATTAAAAGAAAAAGAAATTATCAACCAGACTTACATACAGTCCAGATGAACTAATGCTCAAAAATCTATTATGGTTTGGTTTTGGGTTTTTTTGAAAACTCAAAGGAAAAGCTGCTCAATCTGAGCAATTCACTTCATCCACTTGAAAAAAAAACAAGATAGAAAGTCAAAGAGGTTCAGGATGCTGAATATAATATAAATAAATTATATTTATATTATAATTTCTTATATTATAAATAATAACAGCAGACACAAGCCATGCCCATATTCCCTGTCCCAATCCAAGACAACCCTGGAGCCATCRCCTAAGTTCAGACCACCCCAGCCCATGGGCTGCAAGTCAAAGCCTTTCCAATGCCAATGAGAGCTGCCACACATGAACCTGATGAAACCAGAGGAGAACTGGATGTTGCTGGGGCACTGCTCAAGCTGTCTTGGGCAAGGTGGCTGACAATTCACACCATGGTTTGGGGTTTTTTAGGTAAGTGGCATGGTCAGACTGTCTGCATTTTCATCATCCACGGAAAGGGAATTTACATCCTTGGTGCCTGCTGACCACCTGCATTGCAGAGCCTTGCAAAGATGCAGGAGGCTGACACTTACAAAGTCTTCTGAAGCTGAAATGTTTAGAAAAAGTACATCAACACATTAAGAGAGAGCAGGATAATGAAAGCATTCTGCCAACTAATACTCACCCGTTCCTGACCAGCTGTGTCCCAGATCAGAAATTTATGAAGCTCATTCCCACATGGCACAGTTTTAGTCATGAAGGATGCTCTGGAAATAAGGAAGACAGAAATTTGTAASATAACTAACACTCTGAATATGTAACCTGTAGATCCTAGAGAGTTCTTCCGGATTAGACTGCATTTGGGGGAAACTCCAAAACCAGGATAAAATACCTGCAGAAGTCTCCCTTTTCTCAGATAGGACMTATGCTATTTATAGATGTATTTTTTTAAAAGAAGGGAAAAGCCTCTGAAGTTCAGAGGGCATTTGTTCATGGGTCCAGGAACACAAATGCTCCTGCCATTTACATGTGGCTTCTGCTGCTTGTTAACTCCATCTTCTTGGTGGTACGGACCTGAGAGAAAGGCAACAGACATCATCRTGTGCCACTTTTCACTTTAACATATGAGACTGGATCACCAGGGAACAGAAAAGTCACCTGCTGGAGTGCACATGGTAAACAAATGCAAGAAAGTTGTTCTCCCTTTCAACTGGGATGAAGAAGTCTTCAGAGTTTCTTTTATTTTCCATAGGAAATGAGATGGGTCTATATTTTCAAAGATTTTTCTTTTAGGAAAGAAGGTTACTAATTTWTAGGCTTTTTTTGTATTACAGCAGTTCATTTGAAAGCTGGTAGGAAAGACAGCCAAACTCTGGCAGATTTCTATTTTCCCCATCCTATCTGGGTACTGCTGAACCATTTTTGTAGTGGTAACATTTTTCCTGGCTCATAAAGATGCATTTGATAGAATGCATGGTCGTTACAAAAGCATCAAATGACATCAAATGACATCAAATGACATATGACTGAACAAAACATTTCCTGAGAATGATATACCAGAGTTCTCCTCTACAGCCATCTGCAAATTGCTTGAATTTAACAATGCTGCATTGTTTATGAAAATACTAACTAAGAAAAAAAAATGGCCACATTTCTTTGGTTGTTTTCAGGGTGTGTTCATTCAGTTGTCACTCTCCCTCTCAAGCCAACATGCAACACTTCACAGCTTCAAAATGGGAACTTTATAGATCCRCAGTGGCTACTGTTGATTTCAAGGATTTTATATTTAAAATAGTTGAATAATTTGGAAGAAAAAAAACCCTTATCTGTGCAGAAAAATAATAACACCTGTGTGAAGCTAGCRTTCACATTTTAATCTCCCAATGGAAAAAAAAATCCCTTTACATAATTATGGTAACAGAGGAAAATTGTTTTCCAAATTGAGCAGAAGGCATTTACTTAGCAACAACAACTACTTGGGGAAAAAGGCTGATAACAGTTTAGAAGTTAAAAAAAACCCATTCAGGTTGCCATCAATTCTTTCACTGCAAACAAGTGTCCTTCAGCCAGTAATTTTATTCATTACATGCTTCCTTTCTCTCTGTCCATTTTGCTCTATTCATCTCATTCAGGAACCCAAAATTGTCCTGGAACTTCTACGTGCAGCTTCCAGCTGAGACTCCTCCATGCACTGAAAGGCAGAGCTTCAGAAGGTACCATCCAACCCGCTGAACAACACACAGCAATCAATACCAATCCTTCACAGACAACTTAAAACACCTCTGACACACATGCCAGATCAGCCCTTTCCTCCCAAATTACTCCTTTCTGTACATTCCATAACAGCTTCCTTTTCCATAAGAGATTCCTAACCTCAAAAATTTTCCAGGTCGCATTGGAAAATCTGTCCCTAAGGYATTAAAAGAAAAAAAAGTCTGAATTAAAATATACTACAGGACTATTAGGATTCTGATGGTCTGATACATGGAAGCTTAGTAGTTTTTAAAGAAGTTATATAAATTAATTATACTTAGTTTGAATTGCATTGTTCCTATTTTAAGAAAGGAAAATGTGACACATCCTAAACTTCGACAAAAGCACATCCATATGGGGAAACAGACACTGTCCATGTTCCAGCCCAGCCTACCAGGACACTCAACAAAGGTACGTTTTGGGCTTCCCATGGTCTTCCTGCCATTATTCCACTATGGGATGACGACCTGATCATTGGGCAGGTCACAGCCTCTTGGGTTGTGGGGTTTTGGTTTTTGTCTTGTCAAGAGCTTCCCACTTTAGACTGTTTTGGCTGTAGGACCTTAGGACTTAAATCACTCAAGGGTCAGATCTGAAACCTCACTGACCAGTGAAAACCAAAGTGATATTATTTCTGGTACTTACCCAATAGTAGGACTAATATTATGATCAAAGTGGTCCTGGACAAACCGACAAACGATGCTCGATTTCCCAACCCCAGTATCCTGAAAATCAAAGAAAGCATGACAGTGAGTCAATGAAGTCACATCCACAAGACCCCAGATGCCAATGCTTCACTTGATTTATTTTCAAGAATTAATATTTGACTCTTTACTCTTGTCCTGTGGCAAGCAGGGCCCATTACACATTTCAGAGGAAAAGTAAGGACATGGCTCATCCTTTTCTAACATCAGCATTGTGAGTGAATCTCCCTGGCCCTCTTCCCAGGACTCCCTTCTCTCCAAGCCCTCTATTTTATTGGGTGGATTTTATATTCCTGYTGCAAGGACTGCAGTCCATCCAGCAGAGCCATTTATTTGTACAAGCAAACCCTGTGCTTTCCAACACRCGGCGCATTGCACGGCACAGCCAGAGAAACAATTTCATTCAGGCCTGTTGCACAGCCAGCCCAAGTAAGTTTCCAGAACAGACTAATAACACCAACATTTCAGCACACCGACAGCACTGAGTCAGTGAAAACAACCTTTTCATGGCAAGACAAACTAGCCCACTCAGTGGAAACTTTGCAGAGGCTTTGGGTGGTTTTGAAAAGGTAGGAATGCAAAGATCCAGATTCCCAGGGATGTGCAGTTCTCCCTGTGCATGCCATGCTAGAGGTCTGCAGTGCATTACTTTAAAGGCAACACAGCTTACTTTCTACACTGCAACATGGCAGGCTGATTCCATTTGCAGGAAGAGTCTTTTTTTCCTTTCAATATACCAAATCAGTGGGGGAAAATAACAGCAGTACAATACTGAAATAAAATTCAAAATAACCTGAAGCGGCAGGAGAAAATTTGAAATTATGCAGAAATGTTATTTGGGCACCTAAGAGATAAACAACTTCCCTAAAATGCAACATTTTTCAGTCTGTTTGGTTTTGCCCAAAGCTTTGGATGGTAGGTAGAACTTAAATTATACAGGGAATTATCAAGGAAGAGGAGTAACATTATCACTGTGTCTTCCACAGAATTGCAAAGAGCCTCCTTAGAGACAAAAGGATGCCAGGAAATCAATACTGACCTTTCCAARACATTAACAATGACAGCCCAGGGTCCAATCTAACTCATTAAACAGTCAATGGAAAGTTTTCTATTAATTTCATTGAAGTGATTGCAGAACTACCAGATTGTACCTGGTAGCTCCATTTGTATCCACATTTTAAGATGACTAATTTACAAAACACTCTTGAAAAATGCCRAGATAAGACAATAGAGTTTGTTAACAGCAAAACGCACATAACTATATATTAAAAAATAGAAAAGCAGCTTTTGCCCACACATAACTACATGTTAAAAATAGCACTTCTGCTTCTCCTATAATCAGTTTTGCAATATGTTATCTTCTTTTTGAGTGAGAAAGAAAAAGAATGCCTCTATTTACATTTCCTTCTACCATGCTTACATGAAACTCTATTGTCACACCAGTCTTTATGGACAGCACTTACTAGAAAACCATCATTTAAACTCTCATATTTAATTCAAAGCTGTCCTTAGTCAGCTTAAAAGCCATCATAAATGTTCATGTTACACAGACAGCTGTTTATCTACTCTGTTCAATCAATAGGAAAAAAAGATCAAAGAGAGGAGCAGTGTTTAAAAACAGCCCTGTAGCCTTTGATCAATAGCAGTAACACATCCTGTTACTATTCCCAAATTTTGCCTTCATTATCGATTCCAGCTGACATCGCTGTATAATTACCACGCCAGGATGGCAGAACACGCTAAAAAAAATAAAATTAAAAAATCTCYCTGCCCTGAAATTGAGGATCTAATTATTCTTGCAGATTTTAAATGGTGTAGAAAAACTAGAATTACCACCCACTGGTGGCAAGGAATTACATTTCTCTCTCGTGGGGACAGCATTTCTGCCACAGTGTTAGAAACTAGACATTGACTCTGGTGACCCGATGATGCTTCAGATTCATCTGCTTCCCCCAGCTCCCCTGACAAAGTCACTCAGAATRACAACTGCAATCACAAGAAGAGCCAGGGTCTCTGGCAGGGACGTGACATCCCCAAGCATGGATTAAAGCTTAGCTCATTTTCCTGGAACCTCTTCATCTTTCAGTTTGTGGCTCTTACTAATGTTTCATGATAACACTAAAAGGACCTTTCAAAGTTTCACATCTCACAATGAGYACAGTCAAACTTAAGCATATGCCAGGCACACCAACAGCCCTCCAGAAGCTTAAAGGCATTCCTACACCTGGCTCCTGGGATTGCTTGCACTACCAAGAGGGCTAAAGATCCCCCTGGAGTAACTGGAGTGAAACCAATGGACTTGGACCACGAGTGAACCTGTTYCTAGGACGAGCACTGCTGCAGCCAGTGGCTGGTGCTTTCCAGGAGCCAGGCACTCTATTGCACCAGGGGGGTTCAATTGAAACAAGCACTCCCAGCTTCCCTTTTGTTGCCTGGAGGATGCAAACCACCACCTACCAGAGTATAATTAGAGCACAGAGGGGAAGGAAGTTAAATAGAAAAAGCTTCCTACTTAAGGCAGTGATAATCCATCATGGGAATTACRACTACTTCAACAGTGTTCAGTCCATGTTACTGAAAATTGTACTGACACCCATCAATCAAGACATTCACCTGYCTGAAAGCAAAGCAAATCATGGCATATGAACATTATACAACAACTTGAAAACAACTAAAGAGACCTTAACTTTTACCATCAACAGGGAACTATCTTTGAAGTCTCTCACAGAAGACAAGGAAAGCAGAGTTGTTGTCTCAAAGAAGTAGAAAAAACATTTTTTTTCTCAGCAGTGCATTGATATTGAACCTCCTTGCTAAGGCTGTACAAACCTTTCCTGCAATCATCTGCTTTGTACTTTACTATATGGTCTTTCTCTACACAAAACTATTTTTCTAACATCTGATAGGGATGATCTCCCTTGTTTTGTTCTTTTTTCTTCAAAGGATTATGGCAGATTTATCAAGCCACATGCCTGGGTAACATTCAGGCATACAGAAGATTTATTTTTCCAGTTCTCAGAGYTCTGCTATTACACCCTCTAATCTGTTTTTCTGCTTTGTTTTACCCGATGCTGGTGTACATATAACATTAAACATACACGAAGGTCTAACATCTTGGCTTATACAAAAGGTCAGGTGGCACTGAGCAGAGTGCATTGGATAAGTTTCAGAAACTGAGAACATGGCCTCAAGGAGTTGTGTTGCACTTCAAGGAACAGATCCTGCAATTCTTTGGGAAAATCCYCATTCACAGGAAACCCAAAGGCTTCAGCACTACAGTCATTGACTCATCATGATCAAGAGCATACAAATCCAGGAAAGAAGTGGCAAGAAATGAATAAATATAAAATAACTATTGCAAATCAAGGTGTTCAAGAATCACTCAAGGAACCAACTACAGGGTTTTATTCTTTATTCTTTTTCTTCTTCATAAACCTCCTAGCACACTTACAAAATATCAGTTATAAACCACATTGTAGCAAGATAAGAAAAATGGGCGGAGTAGGGAGGAAGGAAAGAAGCAGGAATGTAATTCACAGTAAGTGAGCCACTATTAGTTTGCCAGAATAAGTAGCTACAACTTCAGAACATCCTCCTGGTCAGCAAAATGGATTCAAAAATCTGAAACTGTATCAGATATTTCTGATAAAYACAAGGAACCAATGTAACCATGACTCATTCCAGACTTTTAATGTCAAACCCCAGAAAACACATTCTCTGTCCTTCCAAAATCCCTTACTAGGGGATTTAGGTGTGAGGATTTTAAGAGCACCAGAATGGARAGCAGAATGCCACAGAAAACAGTGCCTCCACCCACACTCCTGCTCCCGGGGAACCACCCCACTTGGCTGTCCTTGGCTCTGGCTGCTGTAGAGGAGGTGAGACTGTATTTCAAGCCAGCAGCATTACAGGATGCTGGCAACTCATTTGCAGGCAAGCAACAACTGAGCTGCTTCTGGCTGATTTGCAGCAGCTTACAGGGAGATAAAAAAAAGCAAGCAGAAAAAATATGAGCAATATATTAAAAAAAGAAAACCATTTTCCCATTACAAATAGGCATTTGGTATATTCCTCTGTCTATTGTTCCAAACAYATTTATCCCAGCAGAAAAAGCTAATGCAGAAAAATTGAGTACTTTAATTTAAATCTGGATGTCTCACTTATATCTTTGCACATAGGGCCTGGTCCTCCAAGCACTTTTCCAAACTGGAGGAAGCTACAGTACCCTGTAAACACATCCCTGATTAGGCTGTTAGTCTATAGCCTTGATATTATAATAGCTTTTAACAGAGTGAGGGTCAAGCCCTATTGTGCTGACTAAACTAATCTCTTTGGACTTTTTTTTTACATCTGAAATTGAATAAATGTTGGATTCACAAAAAAAATCCACACATATCATGACTGATGACTAAACAGCAGCCCTATAATCATGCACACCGCTGCAAGAGCTTTTTTTGGTCTCGACTGTGCAGAGTCTTTTTCTGCTATGTTAACACACAGGGCTCCCTAAGTATGTGTAAAATTAGATAAACCATACAAAAATCCTTTATGACTCYAGGATTTTGAAAGTACAAACAAAACAAAAACACTAGACAGCACTTCACACGAGGAAATAGCACCCTAAGAATGAACACAGTGAAGAAACTGCCTCCTGTCCTTCTATTTGCAAAGTAAGGACAAAAAAAGAAAAAAAGAACATCTGGCTTGTAACCACCACAGAGCTCATGACTAACTTCCCATTTCAGCTTTAAAGGAAGGTTGAGACACCCTGGAGACAGGCACCACAAAAATCTGCATTAAGATAGAGAACTGACCTCTATATAAATAGGGATCCCACACAGCTCCTTCAGAAGGAAGTTTTCTCATCTACTTGGACCAAGCCAGGATTCAATCAAATTTACAATGTGAATTTGTAAAAATGCTTAAAAATTAAAAATGCCTGTCCCTTCAAAACATTCCTCATAACAACTAAGAGTCACTGAGACATCAGCTACAGACAGGTCTCATTAAATCTGACAGGATTTAACATGAGTTAGTCTTACAGATCAAAAGAAGAATGAGCCCTAGCAACCTGGAGGGTATAAATACTAAGTGYCCAAAAATCCCCAGGCAAAGAAGATGTTATTTCAGTAATAATATAAGAAACATTTGGACCTGACAAGTCTTTATCCTTTCCCACATGCCAGAAACTGATCCCACTGCTCATGTGGCTTCCATCAWATTCAGCAGGACCTCCCCGCACCTCACAGCAGGAATGCATCTGCTCCTCAGAGCCCATTTGTGCCAMGCTCCCCAAAAGCTGAGCAGCCAACCACCCTAACATGAGCAAAGGCACCACAAACATTTGGTGGYTGAACCCTTCCTATGAAGATCCCTAATCAAAACAAAAAGAGTGTGACCAATGCAGTCAGGGTTAGTTTATTGTAAACCCCAGGAAGCCTCTCCTGGCAAAGCTTTTTCATCAGGTATAGGGCTGGAATTCCAAAGCTGCTCACACTGATGGAACTCAGGGTTTCAGCCAGAGAGCAGTACCARAGCCTACCAGCAAGCTGTTCTGAAGCTTTCTCCAGACTGGTCAGCATCAAGAAGTGCAATTAAATGCGTGCACCAGAAACATCTGTGGTCAAATTTGTCTTCAACAATTCTCTCGGTGTACTGTCCAGAGAGATAACAGCACCTTCTGTTTTCCTTCAGACAAAAAACAAAACAAAATCAAAACAAAACAAAATAAAAGCAAAAACAAAAAAAAAAACAGACTTGATGAAACACACAGAACTAGGGTGCAGTCAAAAAGCTGTCCCATTCTCCTGGGTGGGGAGGAGAGGATCTGCTCAGAGAGGAAGCTGGCTGCACCTCATTGTTAAGAGAAGCAACAATTCCTGGCTCCCTGTTACATATTCACACCACGGACACTCTTGGCTGATTCATCCCTAAATGAAAAATAACAGAGGAGCCAGTTTATGCTCAARATTTCCCAAGTTAAATTCCACTTTTTGTAACACTGATTTGATTCCTGCCAGTGCTAGTGCAGAGAGGAAGGAGAGGTCCTTGTCTTGGTCCGAGCAGAGCTTTCATTGTTGAAGCATTAAAGATGTACAGATGAAAACACTTGAATTGGTATGAAGTTACCAAAAAGGAGAAAACTGTCCTTTATTATCAATGCATTTGGTATTTTATATACCAAAACCAGGCACTGAAAAGCTTTGCAACTGGCCAGGCAAACCTGAGGTAGAAAGACAGAATTTAAACTTTAAGGGAAGAAAAATAATCAATGAGTCACAAAAAAAAAAAAAATACAAATGCAGACAGACCATTCATTCCAGTAGCTCTGTAAAGCACAGCTGGTTTTGACTTGGCAAATCAGCTTCTGCACATTTGAACAGCTCTTCTTTCCTCTGCCAGAATTGGCCACACTTTCATTTTTGATTTACAGTTGAATCACCCTGGCCCATTCCCATTACCCTCAGCAGGACTTTGATGGAATCTGAAAATTCACAGCAGTGTAATCGCATCTCAGAGCTGCTGAATGGTTTGCATTTCATTAGCTATCATCAAACAAATTGCAGGGCCTGGGCTGTAAAGTATCGCTGGGCTTTAGCAGCAATGTAAGCTCAGCTCTGGTCAAGCCTGGTGTCCAGGAGGAATGCCACTCCTCGGGCACGGTCTGGCATGCAGCACTGAGACACCCAACCTGCATTTCGAATGCTTTCAGGGCTGCCAGTTCTTAACCCAAAGGCATGTGACATGCTAAGGCTGAGCACAGGATTATGGCTCTCTTTTAAATTCCAGCGGAGGTAAAAAAGYAACAAGCTGAAAAATAAATTAAAGCTTTGCAATTTGCAGCCTGCTTTAGTCCTCTGTGCCTGCCTTCAACATTTTAATCATTACTCTGCTGATCAAATGCAGGTAGCATTGCAATACTTTCCATGTCTTACTAATCCACTTACAGCTGCTCTGGAAGGCTGTGACAGGCAGCTTGAAGAGCATCTGAAACTGCCTTTGGATTTTTATCAACTGTATGAACATACAAGGAAGAGTTATGCACAACAGATTCTTGATGGCAGTTTCCAAGTGCAGTATTTTAATCCAAGAATTACTCTGCCCAATAAACTTTATGCTATCCTTAAACACGTCCTTCGCCCTTCCCTGTGTTTGGGTATCACTTTCAGTTGTCTGAAAACACTGCTGTAAGGAGAAATACATTGCAGGAGACCGAGGTTCAGACACCTCYGGGACTGAATTGAACCTGCCAAGTGTCACGCTTGTCCCAGGGAAAATGAAGCCATGTACTCTGGAGTGGTGTCTAGGAAGAAAAAAAAAAAGCTTCCCGCCTTTATTCAGTTTTTCCATCTGCAAGATGTATCAAGTGGGCAAAGCTATCACTGCATAACTGCACAGATGAAAATACAAGAGCAGCTCTTAGACTCACACACTGGCTCTCAGCTGCTTCACCAAGACAAAACTGCCTAAGGCTTCAGCCTGAACCAAAGGATGCAGGTACAGGTGATCTGAAGCATCACTTCTGCAGTCAAAATATAGGCATCTCATCCAGGACACTAATGATTTCTGGAAATTCCAAATTAAAAATTTGKGGCTGTATACCACCAGTGATCTTCAAGGAATTTCTGCAAAGACCTGGGAGATACTCATCTGCAAAGCAAATTTTTGAAAGGGAAGAACTAGGACCAGAGTTGGCTCCCAGCAGTGTAATTTTGCTGTCATGCACTTTCCTGAGTGAAGGGTACTTGCCAAATGAACAACACTCACACTGAATGTTGGAACCCAGCTGCCCACGATCCCACCATAAACACATGGATCTCACTGCAACTCTGTTTTGAGAGGGAGGATGGCCACCACTGGCCTTCTCTGGTGGGTTTACCCTGGCTGGATTCTGCAGTGTCTCACTTCAGTAGGAACCACCACAGTTCTTCTGGTCACCTGTTCCTGTGTGAACTTTACACCAAAATCCCTATTTGCATTTCCCTTTGTTGCACTCCCTTCTTTAAACTCATAATATATGGTAGTAAAGGTGTCTTTTAAGTCAGTTGGTACATTACTCCCACTAAGTTAGGATGACCTATGCCAACTCCCACACAGAAAAAAGCCCTACACATAATTTCTAACCGCTTTCAGGCCAACATTGCTGTTGCAGAGCACAAATTAGCTATATAATCAGACTTTTTCCTCTGGAGCACATTAGAATTATATCAATTCCCTCTACACACAAAAGTGCAGCACTTGATCTATAGAATCAGGCTTTTTCCTCTGGAGCACATTAGAATTATATCAATTCCCTCTACACACAAAAGTGCAGCACTTGTTCTACCCACAATCAGGTCAGTCCTGTTGTATCAGAATGCAATCCCTCCTCCTAGTGCTGCAAGGACTGCATTTGGCACAGTAATTCTTGGCTCTATTGTTCTCAGCTCACTAGCTGCTATGTGAAAATACTTATTTGATTTTACCTTGCAACAGCATTGTGGGGATGTAAAACAGTGATAGTTCTAAAGCATTCAGACAGTACAGTAACCAAGAGCTATTTAAGTTCTTTAAGAGATAGTGAAGCACTGAGTTTATTTGTTTGGCATTTATATGCATCTTCAATACCACCCGTACATTTCTACTGGCTGTTTTAAAACAGAAAAACATTTGCCAGTCGGGGCTTAATGTATCTGGCCTCCTGTGGTGGGCTGATGCTGCCTGGAAACCAGGTGCCCACCAAAGTCATCCTATCACTCCCTCAGCTGAGCAAGGGAGAAAAAATATAACARAAAACCTGTGGGTTGAAATAAGGACAGAGAGATCACTCACCAACTACTGCCAYGGGCAAAATAGACTTGAAATGGGGAAATTAATTTCATTTATTACCAATCAAATCAAAGTAGGATGATGAAAAAWAAAAATTAAATCTTAAAACACCTCCCACACACCCTTCCCTTTTTCCTGAGCTTAACTTTACTTCAATTTCTCTACCTGCTCCTCACCAGAGCATTGTCTCTGCCCCTCACTCCTCCTGAGGGGGAAGATTCCCCACATTATTCTGCTCACATGTGAGGCCTTCCCATGGGATGCAGTTCTTCTCAAACTGCTCCAGGACTCTTCTATGGGGTGCAATCCTTCAGGCACAGACACCTCCAGTGTGGGTCCTCCATGGAGTCACAAGTTGGGCCAGCAAAGTTATTCCAGTTTGGGCTCCTCTTTTCATGGGTCCACAGGTCCTGGCAGGAGCCTCCTCCTGCATCAATTTTCCATGTGGTCACAGTTTCCCTGAGGCATCCACCTTTTCCAAAATGGCCCCCTCCACGGGCTGCAGGAGGATGGACCTCCATGGGCTGAAAGGACACAGCTGCCCCACCACGGTCTCCATGCAGGCTCCAGGGGAATCTCTGCTCCAGAGCCTGGAGTACCTTGTCCCTCTCCTTCTCCACTGACCCTGCTGTCTGCAGGGTTGCTGCTCTCACACATTCTTCTCCAATCTGCTCTTGTGCAGTAGTTTTTTCCATTTCTTAGCCATGTTACCCCAGAGTCAGTACCACCATCACTGATGGGCTCAGCCTTGGCTGAGGGTCCACSCTGGAGCCAGCTGGGACTGTCTCTGTAGGACACCAGGGAAGCTTCTGGCAGCTTCTCACAGAAGCCACCCCAGTGACCCCCTGCCACTACCAAAGGCTTGCCAGGGAAACCCAATGCATCTCTGAATGGAAAACATCATCTGATCCCTTGTCTAGGTTTGTTTTCCTTCAGTCCACATCCATTTGCAAAACATGTACAGTGACTGACCATCTGCTTCACCTCAGAGCTGAAGGGAGTCTCCAGCCCTGTCCACCTCTGCTCCCAACCAGTCCCCAAAGCCAAATGCCTGCTGCATTACCAGTTTTGGCACCCTTACCAGTGTGATTATTCAGCATGTGGTTTCCTTCCACACACATCCTGCACACATCTTCCTATGGAATTAAACTCAGGCCTGCATAGCTGCTCCAGTATCTGCAATACCTGGAGCCAGAGAATGCAGTCCTACTGGTCCTGCTATCTGTAGGCTTCTTTGGAGTTAGCAAGTCTCTTTGTAGTCACAGGCCCCTTGCTCTCCACCAGATCCCAGCCCAGTCATCTTTCAGAAACTACAAAAACCTCTAATGCCCAAGTTTCAACTACGCTTTCTTTAATATTTTGCTACATTYCTTTTCTCTCTTATAGATAAAAAAGAGTATTTCCAACCCTCCCTCACTCACAGACTGCAATATTAATTGCAATCTCTTCAACTATCTACTTATGTCAAAAACATACCCAAAGATCACAAGCAACACCATACCATAAAGTACAAAATCAAGCATTGATGGCCAAAAGCACTTTCTCATCCTACCAAAGAGATGTGCCTGGCCAGAGATGAGAGAGACTGAAGAGCAGCTAATTCTATATTATAGCTAATGCTAGCAAAGATTCACTTTGCCAGAGACATTGATATATCCATGCATGTAATATTATWTAAAACCAAAGTCTTCCCTAGAGTGTTTCCAAGATAATTGGCATTATTCTGCTATCATTACTAGGGCTCCAGTTCCAAGCTCTTCACACTGGGTTGATGGCATGGAGAATCAAAGCTGCAGCCCTAAGAATCACAGAATCATAGAAAGGGACCTTAAAGACCATCTACCTCCAACCCACCTACCATGGGCAGGGATATCTTTCAACACACCAGGTTGCTCAGYGYTCCATCCAGCCTGGGCTTGAACACTTTCAGAGACTGGGCATCCACAGCTCTGRGCAACATGTTCCAGTGCCTCACCACTTGCACAGCAGAAAACTTCCTCCTAATATCTAATCCAAACATACTATCTTTTTGTTTGAATCCATTCATCCTTGCCCTTCCACCTACACATGATAAAATGTCCCTCTCCATCTTTCTTGTAGGCTCTCTTCAGGTACTGGAAGGCCACAATTAGATCACC